>JAXUIC010000105.1:0-68599 GCA_035136125.1 Quercus rubra
ATAAGATGAAAATTAAAACAATAACTATTCACATTGATTATTTGAAAATTTAGTATGTATCAATTATAAATGATTATGCCAAGTGTATTATAGCTTAAGTAACATTTCTTAATATTTTTAATGAAAACATTTAGATTCAATCTCCATTTCTTTTATTGTAAGGTGTACCAAATGAATTTTATATATAAAAGAACGGAGAACATAACTTCAACTTCCTTCGTGGAAGTCCAAATGACAAAGCTTTATTAAATAAAAACTAATTCATGAAAGAAAATATTTGTCTTGAGTCAAAATAAATAAATAAATCATTTTGATATAAATTTACTATATGTTAAACAATTACATCATCGAAGTCATGTGTTATGCATATGATTGTCCGCACTGCATAAGAGCATGAGCACTGGGAAATGCAAATGCCAAATATAAGGACTCAGCATCAAGGAATGTCAAACCCAAGTATTGCAATTTTTTTACAATTGTGCTACAATGCAATTCTACATGTAAAATTGCACTGTAGCAATATTGTAAAATAATAATAATAATAAAATAAAAAATAAATAAATAAATAAATTTATCTCTGTCTCTCTCATCTCTGAAGGTTCACCAGACCGCAACCCACCGCTCAGCTAACCCAGCACCACAGAACATGGCGAAACCCAAAAAAACTCATATCACAATCGAATCATAACCAACACAGCGAAACCCAAAAACCCATGGATGCTGAGCACAGTGACACCATCGAGCACGGCAAAACCCATATCATGCCATTGAGCATGGTGAAACCAACGCAACAATGCCATTGAGCACGATGAAACCCAAAAACCCACCGAATCACAACCATCGAGCACAGCGAAACCCATATCACGAATTCATGATCCACAACTGGAGCACAATCAAACCTAGATAAGTAATAGAGAGAGAGAGAGAGAGAGAGAGAGAGAGAGCACAATCAAACCAAAAAAAAACTATTTTTTATGTTTGCTTTTGGACTTAAAAAATAATATTTTAATGAAATGATAAAATAATAGAATTTAAAGATGCTAAAAAATGTATTGTAAAATGATATGATATAAATAATAAATTAACTTTTTAAAATAATAAAATAGAATAGAACAACATTTTCTGATGTTTAGTTTGTTGCAACTGTCCATTCCCATGTTGCAGCCTTGCCGGCTGTAGCAAGTAGCGACCACCGGTCCCATCACAGTATCACAGTACAGGTTTAAGTACATCATAGGCACAGCATGTGTGGCTTGTCTCCTACAGTGGGTGCAATGCAGTTCTCTTAACACTTGAATTAATTAATGCTCACATGACAGGAACTCTTTTTTTTTTTTTTTTGGTAACACAATTAGTCCATGAAAATCATACAAAATAACAATTCTTGTGAAGATTTGTAGCGGTGAATTTTCTCTTCAGTAAGGACGATACCAGGACATCATGGTGAGGAGCCAGCACGTGGGAATATCTTAAAAGGTTATCTTATGCAAGCAATCTTCAATATTGTTTGCTCTTATAAAACAATGTAGGATTTTTTATACTTCCCAATGCAAAACTGCATATAAACTTCATGAAGAAATCATAGAGCTTTCTGGTCAACAAACAACCCAGCAAATCGAACAGTTTACTAGCTTTGTTCAACTAGGGAATAGAATAAGGTCAGTTTTAAATGAAAAGGAAAGTAGAATGAAATTGGCTAGAAATTAGCTAAATTGGTCAATAGAATTTATTTTACTAATAATTTTTTTTCGTAATAAAACAGTCTTTAGAGTATCACCATCATTTATATATTTTAACATACCTTTTCTTTTTTTTTTTGAAAAACAAATATTTTTAAATAAATTAAGCACTAGAAAAGAGCTCTAAATTTGTGCCTCTTCTTTTCTTTAAGTTAAAGGCCCAGCAAAAAAGAAGCGGTTTACTTTATTTTATTTTATGTAAAACCTTTCATTAAAATGGCAATCAAAATTCAGAGCAAAGGTAAAGAAATTATGCTTGGACAGTTGGCGGCTCTAAGAAATTTTTTTAGGGTGGTCACGTAATAAAATTTAATAAAGAGACAATTTGAATATATCAACGTCACCAAAAAAAAAAAAACACACGACATCACACACAGCACATAGGCAAAAAAGCAGGACACATACACACAAATACATGAAATATTACAATTTTTTGTCTTAACAAAGTGAATAAAAAAAAAAATAGACTAATAAAAGATAAAGTACAAGAGTGAAAATACTGATATGAGAATAATAAAGTGACCGTAACAATTTTCAATTCAACAATATCTTATGTAACAAGTTATTAGGCATGTTATGGTGGAGTAAAAACATGTCACTATTGACCTCAAATTAGAATTAGTAATAGCCTTACCACATTAGATTTATTTATGAAAAATGTTGTGAATGTAACATTACTCTTATATTTATTGAACTCAAATTCTTATGAGTCTCAAGTAAAAGTGTTCAACATTTTTATTAAGGTAGTCAAAATAGGTTAATTTAGTAAATAATATATATATTTTAAGTATATATATACAATATTTTCAAGTTAGGGTGATCTCATAACATATTAATTTAAAATAATTATTTATATAAATTTTTTTTTGCATATATAATTTTTTTTTTTGACAAGTGAGGGTTGTCCTAGGACCACCCTCACATACGAGTAGAGCCGCCAACGCTGGGACAGGAACATGTTCAATATCTCTCAGAACTTGAACAGCAATCACATGGGGTGATTCCTCTAGCCAGACCAGTGAGAAGAATGTACGTGGTCAAGTTAAATTCTAAAAGTTAAGTAAGTTATTTTTTACAAAAATAAAATCAATCTTTGGGCCGAGCTGGATTAGACTGGGCTATAATGTCAAGTCCAAGCCAGAGCCGGACTTGAAATTTTAGTCGGGCTGATGAACATCTGCTTTAGCTCAAAGACTTTGATGCTGGCATGCCTGGCCCATAGGCCATGACCATCCCACCTGAGATTGAGTTGAGGTGATACCAAAATCAATCAAGCTCTAGGTGTGAAGGGTGAGAACAAAAGGTGGTGGTTATAATAGAGTTTTCATTCTGGGGTTTGTCTTCAGAATTCAGATAAACATATACGGTACCTTACCTATCAAACAATTAAAATGTCACATACCTGTGGACAATTACGTAGCATCAAAATAACTCAAATTGCTTACCACCTGTAATTAATTGCTAAGAGGAACAGAGATTGCACCAACTCCTATTCAATTTCAATTATGATTAACCTAACCCTCGGCTCAAGCATTCATTCTATTGCTTGGAAGTTGGATTTGGAAGCCTCACTAAAGGAAAAGGAATTATGTCGAGACAGCTTATTTTAAAACCCATCTATGCTTTGGTTACGGACTGACCAGAATGATAGATGGAATTATTAATCGATGGTATTGGTAGCTATTCTTTTAAGTCAATTTAAGTAGATCTGATCTGAGATCTTTAATTTGTATGACACAATGCACCAACATGACTGCACGATCAACCGTGTTGTCCTTATTCCATTTTACTGTGGAGGATAAGGACCATTTACAATTCTTGCTGTAGGGGCCAGTGCATGCATGACAGTCATTATTTATTTCAGTGATTTATGGCAAGAAAGAGAAGATGCCATTGATTGTTCTATTCATAATTTGTCCTCCGCGGTATCTAGATATGAATTATGATGGCCTTTTCCAAATTTGTTTTACTTTTTCTTCCATTGGAGGATAGAAGATATGTGGGTTACTATCTTTATATATGTGAGTAGCTTAAGCTATTCCATTAAGCTGGCTGATTTTTTTTCAGAAGCTCTCCTTTGTCACGTTCAAAGGAGACTCTTAAAAAGTTTATTGAAGCTCTACATTAGTTTCATTCTTTTATCCTTTCTTCCCTAGATTTTGAAGGCTACCTTAAATTCGCTCCCTTGCAGGAATTTCTCTTTTTATTACAGGAATGTAAATTTTTAGTATCACAATTTGGCTCGTTGGGCTACTCAGTGTAACTGGGATGGACCTATTCCCATCTTCTCTCTACCTTTTTGTGTTATTTCCCCCCATATAATAGAGATGGATTGAGACAATTTTCTGTTTCTTCTTAATATATTAATATTTATTCAACCAAAAAATTAAATAGGTGGAATAGAGAATTTTGACGAGCACAAGTATTAGACGTCCAATAATTCATGGGGAGCTTGTAACTAGAGATCAATTAGTAAGATTGCTCGAAGGCACCTCAACAAGCAAGTTAGTGCATAGGATTATAGAGTAAACACATGACGAAGTATTTAGAAGATAGAGTGCATGTAGTTCTTTATGCTGGAGTGGCATTATTTATAGAGTTCATGGGTGGTGGGCTCTTCCCTAGGTTGCTAAAGAGGAAACTTGACACCACACCATCAATTCATGATGCTTGAGGGACTTGGGTGGTGGGTACCTTTCCCACGATTGTGAGGGAAAAAGTTCTATCACGCTGCATTAAATGCAACTACGATAGGCAAATCATAATAAATGTGAGATGTTAAAGAAAATGTCTCTCAGTTCATTTTTGTGTAACGATATTAGAAGTCGATCTTTATATAGACTACTCACAATTAGGCATGATACAAATTAACCTAGATTGATGGCTTGATCGTTTTATGGTGTGGTTTGGCTAACCTTGACCATTTGCACATAAAAGTTAAAAGTTGAACTTATAAGCTAAAGCCAAACAGACACTCAATAGTTGAGGGAGGGTGAATTCAAATGTGGGTGTCTTCGCCTCTCTTTTATTTGGATAAATAAGATAGATTTGCAACCTATGGCATCCCCTCCATGAGAATTACTCTTTATTATCAAGTCAAAACCCTAATCAGTTTTTGTTCAAACACCCAAATCACTTATTCGACAACAAGAAGTTGAGCTACCTAGAAGCCAAACACAATAGTTGCCTTGAATTTTATCAAGCAATAATAAAATTCCAATTCAATCATTATTGAATTGGCAACACACAACAGACTTCACCAGCTCCCACTTTTGGTATATATAAGAAGGGAAAAAAAAAGAATCAAGTAACTGTAGTGAACAATAACTCCATGATTAGGGATCAACCGAACTAAAGCAACACCACCATAGTAACACACTTCTTTTTTTTCTAATCCAGTCACAAAAAACATACACTCAAAATTCAAAACCAACCAATAAGTGATAGTTTCTCAAAAACCCTAACTCCTTTAAATTAAAATAATTGAATTAGAATCCACCTTCCCAATCAGAGAAAAAGAGAGAAAACAGAGACCGACCTGCACCAAGAAGAACGACCACCTTCCCAATCGAGAGAGCCATAGCCGATTTGGTACTGTGGGAGAGAGTCAGTGAAGTAGTATAGACTAATATGTGCGACAACGATATGACATTAAATAATGAATCTTCCTCTCTCTCTCTCTCTTAAATTTAGAAGAAGTAAAGCGTAAGTGTGAGTTGAAGTTGAAGTGACAAGAAAAGAGCTCTCTCTCTCACTGTTTTAAGAATCATAAGTTTTCATTAGGATTTAACTAAGAAATAATAATATGACATATTTTCTATTTTCCAAAATATTAAGGGAAAAAATGATTGATTTTAAAGTTTAAGGAGGAATTGTAAACTACCCCAAACATAAAGGATGAAAAGTGTTTTTATCTCAAGGTTTTTTTTTTGGGGTTGGGGGGGGGGGGGTGTTTGTAAAACTATGTGTTTTTAGTTAAAATGGTGCGTAAGAAAAAAAATACAAAAAATCAACCCAAGAAAATTGTGTGTAAAATAGTGAATTTTAGCTTAACAAAGTTGACTAAATCAACACAAAATTTCTAAAAACACAACAGAATGGCACAAGATTTTCTTAATACCTTTATAATTTTTTTATATCTTATTTTGACTTATAAAAAATTAACAGCTCAGTGGTTTTGAAAATATTGTGATGACAATAAGATGTCTTAACGTTTTCACAAAAGAAATGCAATTTTCATGACATTTTCATAACAAATCATAAGTAGTAGGTTGTTGCAGGTTGTTATTAGTAGGCAAAAAAGTAGTTTCATTGGTAAGGTTAAATTAGAACCAATAAAAATTTACCACTTCTGATTTGTTATAAAAGTGCTATGAAAAATATAGTGGATGTAGCATTTTTTTTTTTTTTACAATATCTTTATTTTTAGTTATAGTTGGCTTTAGTATAATATTTCATTACTTTATTTTGATCTATAAAGAATTAACACCTCAACAATTGGGGAAATATTGTGCCAATTTGTTGTGTTAATATTTTATTACAATGTGAAATAGTGCAAATTGGACAAACCAAAAATAATATAGCAAATCCACTATAGCTTTACACACACACACGCGCGCACACATGCGCACGTGCGCGCGCTAGCGAAACAGTGAAAATTGAACAAACCAAAACTGTACCTTTTTCCATTCACTCTTTTTATATATAGAAAGTGTTGTGAAAAATGTTTTTGATGTATCACTTTTTTCTTTTTCTTTTTTTCACAATACCTTTATTTTTAGTTGTAACTGGTTTCAGTATAATATTTTATTTTGATCAATATGGAATTAACACCTCAATAATTGTAAAAATATTGTAACAATTTGTTGTGTTACTAAGTTATTATATATAAATGGGGTATAAAAATAAAATAAAAAATTCAACTGACGATGTTACGAGAAAAAAAAAGGGGGCCAGTGAACCGTGCAAGTTGGATAAACCATAAACATTGTAGTAAGGATTTGCTCTTTTTGTATATAGATTGATATAGATATTACCGGTTTGGTTAGGTTAAAAGGGTGAAAATTTCAACAAAATATTAGAGCTGAGTAGGTATTGTTCATTAATTCATGTTCCATACCTATGTATGTGTCTGTGTATATATTATATAGGTGGATCAAGTAATACTGTTTATTTAGAACCCCAAAATTAACTTTAGCTAAAAAAAAAAAAACCTTTTGGCCTCGTTGGTGAATCCTACACCTTACCAAAAAGGGTGCATGGATGTGGTGTCTAGGTTGCCAATGAGGTCGGATTGGAAGCTGAACTATAGTAGTAATTAGTAAACCCCAATTTTCCCCGTCTCTCATTCTTTTTTATTTATTTATATATATATATATATATATATAAAAGATAGAAATTCTACTCTAGCATAATCTAAGTGTATGTGTGTGTGAACTGTGAAACTCTCTCCTGGAGATTTTAACCCTGGTCCTTACCCCCCAACACCCCACAAGTACTTATACTTGTGAAGTGACCACCACATCAAGGATGTGCGATGATCCCGTCTCTCATTCTTAAATATATTTACATAGTTGGGACAAATTAATTACTAATGTGAAAGTATCTAGGTAGGGCAATGTGAACATAGAATGAGACATTTGATACATGAACGTCGCAAAATTTAGTCCGAAGGCAATGGTGGCTCTAGAAATTTTTCTCAAGGTGTTCCTTAAGAAGCATAAATTATACAATCTAATAAAAAGATAAATTCATACAACAACAATAAAAAAAACACGCAAATACATAGAATTTATAATTACCTTCTACACTTGTTCATATTTTGAAATCGTTGCATGATAGTCTCATTATCAATGCTACAAGCTACATCTCTTTCAATGTATATAACTAAGCAATCATTCATCCAATGAATGTAGAACAAATTATGAAGCAAAAGTTAATTTTATTGTCATAAAAAAAAAATTGAGGGTGTTCTCAAATTTTTTTTAAAGGATAGACAAATAAATTTTTTAAAATTATTATATAAATTTTTTTTTTTTCAAGTCAAGTGGTCCTGAGACCACCCTTACCTTAAGGTGGCATCGCCCGTCTGAAGGTCAACATCTATGTTAGGTGAATGTGGAAAAGAATGCCCTTTTCACATTCCCATGCTTTATAGTCCATAGAACACAAGTTTCTCAAATTGTAGCAAAAAATTGAGCACTCAAGTCAAAGGTTTATAAAACAAACTACATAAAATTACAAGTTGCAACTATCAAAAAGCATTGTAACAAATGGGGTACTCAAGAAAAAAGTTTATAAATAAAATTTTTAAAAATTAGGGTAAATATTATATTCTACATTCTATAGTTTAAGGGTGTGACAAATTAAACTTTATAGTTTTAAAAGTAAGAAAGTAAACTCTGAGATTTTAAAAAGTAACTAACCAAATCTCTTAGTTACAAAAGTAATAAATTAATCTGAACCTATTTAATGGAACAACATTGTGTTCCCAAAAATTATATGGGTATAATTTTTTTTTTTTAATGCAAATTAGGAAATTGCCCAAATATCTAATAAGGTCGAGGCCACTAAACTTCATTCTCACTTATGAAAACAAAAAAAAACAAAAAAATTTAAAAAAAGGAAAGAAAAATTGTGTTAGTTTGGGAGTGCGTGTTTTCATTAGTTTATTGGGTTTTAATAATAAATTGAGCAAAAAAAAAAAAAACACACTTGTACATAAAAAAAAATTTGTAAACTTTGAAAAGAGTTGTACATAACTAACATAAGTCTATAAGCTGAATATACCGTTCAATTTTACCATACCGCTCAACCAAACAAATACCAAACAGTGTTGCTATGGACAGAAAAAATTCACTGAAATAACTAGTGCACATAAGCTGTTGCACACAAAGTTGTACATGTATAATGGCAAGGAGTAGTTTTTTAAACTGAAATCGGGACTTGCAGCGTGGAATAGACATTGACTAACCCATAAATAGATAGGATGGGGTAAAAAAAAAATCAGAAACTTCGGTGCGGAAATACTTTTCTGAGGATTTTTCCTTGTCTTTTTTTTTTTTTTTGGTGAAATGGAATATATTAAACAAACTAAGAAGAACAAAACAACTCAGGGCAAAGCCTGTTTAGGTATAACCCTTTAAAGTCAGAATCTAACAGCTTAACTAAGTCCACAGGCGGACACATAAACATAACAAAAGACTTCCCTTGTCATTTCTCCCCTTACAAAATCTCTAATATACCAAAAGACTTACACAGCTGGCATTGACCTTGTGCTTTATATCATGATGATCTAACAACCTACTCTACACAAAGAAGACTGGCTTGTTTGTTCTCTAATTTGTTCCTTCAATTTCGATTTTTCAAATGGGTAGTGGCAATCTCACTAGGCTACTCTTGCAGAAGATCTTATGCAGCAGAAGGAAACTTCATTCTGTGGCCATAAGAATAGCTCATGCAGATGATGTGAGGCCAGGTGCTCCCCATGCTATCCACACGTAAAATTGGTGTGCCGCAGTGAAAGAGAAGTTGAAAAATGATGAAATTCCTGGAGAGAGCAACTGTGTCTGCATTTACAAGGTGCCTCCAAACATGCGTCTAGTGAAG
Source organism: Quercus rubra (assembly GCA_035136125.1). NCBI lineage: Eukaryota > Viridiplantae > Streptophyta > Magnoliopsida > Fagales > Fagaceae > Quercus > Quercus rubra. The sequence continues at coordinate 9,348 of JAXUIC010000105.1, forward strand.
AAGAAGGCATATGAACCCAGTATTGTCTCAATAGGTCCTTACCACCATGGAGAACCACGGCTACAAGCCATGGAAGAGCTCAAATGGCGATACTTTCATCGTCTCTTTAATCCAAAACAGCAGCATGGAGTAGAATTAGAGCCCGTGATGGAAGCAATGGAAAAGTTGGAAGAGAAAGCTCAAAGCTGTTACAGTGATGAAGTTAAACTTAGCAAAGGCCAATTTGCTAAGATGATGCTTATAGATGGCTGCTTCATCATTGAACTCTTCAAAGAGCTCAATCAGAAGCAAAATTTCACACAGCAGAAATTGGATATCGATGAGGAGCGTTCCTTAATCAAAAGGTGGATGCTACCAACTCTGCGTCGTGATCTAATCATGCTTGAAAATCAGCTCCCCCTGTTTGTTTTGTGTGAACTATTCCAGTTAATTACAAATAGCAGTAGTTCTACAAAAGCAACCCCATCATTGCAAGAGCTTGCTCTTCGCTTCTTTAACCCTCTCTTTCAAAGAAATCACTCGGGTACACAAGAAAATCAAGGAAACCAACCAAACTTAGATGAATCTACAGTGAAAGGGTTTGAAGGAAAGCATTTTCTTGATCTTTTCCGCTCTAGCATCCTTCCAAACCTCCCGGAGAAAGATGCACGAGGTAAGCAAACTCACATGATGCGCTCCATATCAGAGCTAAAAGAGGTTGGTGTTGAGATTACCACAGCTAAAAATCATCAGAGTCCATTGGATATAAGCTTCGGGAAGTGGAAGTTGAATAGGGGTGTTAGAAATACTAGAAGATTGTATTGTATTTCTTAATGAAAGAATATACATCAGTGCCTTATATAAGAGGCATAAGTGTGCGGTACAAGTAAAAAAGAAGCTGACAATTCCTCCTTTATACATTGAGGATCATAGAGGCACTTTGTTTCGAAACATGTTAGCATTTGAGAAATGCCATCGGTTTTGCCATCCAGATGTCACATCATACTTGTTTTTCTTTGATGGACTCATTAATTCAGCTAAAGATGTAGGGCTTCTTCATTATAAAGGGATTCTCTACCATTCACTGGGGAGCAATAGGGAGGTGGCAAAACTTGTCAACAATCTTTGCAAGGAAGTGGTTCCGGATAATGATGAGTCCTATTTATATAAGGTTGTGAACAATACCAATTCTTACTTCAATACTTGGTATGCCAGAAAAAGAGCAGTATTAGTGCACCACTATTTCAGCAGCTGGCTTGTGGGTATCTCAACTTTAGGTGCAATCTTTGCTCTTTACCTGACCCTTATTCAGACAGCCTCTGGAGTTGCTAGTGCTCTGGGTCCCTTGCATGACAACAACTTCTGTTCATATATAAGAGATTCCATTTTACTTCCATTTTCTGGTAATCCTAGCACCCTAAATGGTCCAACTGTAGGGGAGATTAACCAAAGCGACAAGTGTTGCGAATGTTTATGTACTTATTTGGAAAATTTGTTGAAAGGCATCGATGAGACGAAAAATGATTAATAATATCATGTATTTACTTTCTTTTTTTTGCTGAATAATATCATGTGCTTACTTAAAAAGCCCTTTCATATACTTTCGAATTCTGTATACCATTAACTAGACCAAGTTTTATAGTCTAATACTAAAACATGGTAACATTAAGGTGGTGTTTGGTATGAGGGAATTCACATTACTCCTAGCATCTAGATTCCTAAGAATCACATTCCTAAGAATGTAGTTATTCCTATGTTTGGTTTCATTGTGAATCTCTTAAGATTTCTAGGAATGCGATATGATAATATTTGGTTTATTCTTAGGAATCTTAAATAAATTATTTATTTTTCCCATTCTATCATTAGATTTGAATGTGAACTATCAAGTCCTTTAAAAAAAATCTTCCTCTAAATAAATAATGAAAAAAAATATAAACTATTAATTAGTCCTTTAAAAAAATATCTTCCTCTAAATAAATAATGAAAAAGAAAATATAAACAATTAATTAGCAACACATTCATTAAAATTGTAGTCTAACATATGAATCTAGAAACAAAGCCATTAATCTATATATATATATATATATATATTAAAAAAATGGATTAAAATTGCTTAAATGATAAGAAAAATGGGTTAAAATTGTCAATTTATAAAAAATACAATTTCCTTTAAACTTGGGAATCTAGATACCCACCTGTTTTAAAAGGAATCACATTCTTACTGAAAGGGGTTTAAGGAGAGAATCCAAATTCCCCTGGCATCTGATTCCCTAGTGTAATTTACAACCAAACATGAGAATCTTTAAACATTTCTAGGAATCCTAAAAGATTACCCCGTACCAAACGCCACATAATTATTATCTCCATAGAGGAGAGAGAGTGAAGGGAAAGGGACCACAGTATGGGCTCACTTGAGGTTTTGGATTGGAAAACACCAAGCTTTTCTATTTTTTTAAGGATAGGTATACTTTATTGAAAACAAGAACACCAGTATAAAACAAATAAACTATAAGAGGAAAAAAAAAGTGTAAATAAGTTGCATATTCAACACTAAAAACAAGCAGCATATAGGAAATCCAGGAAGACTCCTACACTAGATAACTCAAATCCTACCACTGTGTTCCTTAAAAACATAAAAAACCACTCACTAGTTGCTTCAAAGAACTTAATTTAGCACTGTAAGAGTTTGTTTTAATCCCTTAAACCAGATTGTTTAACCTAATTTATTAACCAAGTGATTACTTAGAAAAAATTTCAGATCTAGGTTAAACACAAATAAATTATATCTTCTAAAGATGCGGAAAAGTAAATAACACTACGATATAATTATCTAGGAAAACTAATGAAACTAACCGTTTCAAGATAAAAATCTGGGGAGGATTTGACTTAATTATCATCAAGGTAAACCAAATTCACTATAAGAGAATTGAAATTTTTATAATAGATTTAACCCTAAATCTAATAATATCTCCAGTAATAACTTATTGACATGACCATGTGTAAGCTCTGAATCCACGGACTCCTTCTCTTCTTGGATTTACAGCAATACAAGCACATCCTTACTTGTGACTTTGAGACTCCACTCAAAGGTTTCAGATCACCTTCACTTGTTGATCTTGATGCAGCAACTAGTTCTACCAATCCTTGATTGTAGTTTAGGCTCCAGTAGAATCTTGTGTAGTTAAAAGGTACAGAACCTCTCAGATATCACAAAGAGTAACACACGAGTCTTCTTCAACACACCCAAAACGTGGCTAGGGTTTCCCTTTTATATGTGGAGAAGTTTAAGTGAAATCCTAAATGTTTTCGCGGGTTTGGGCTTGTTTAAAAATCTACAGAAAAACTGAGTTTGCGATTTTCGATCGGTCATGCTTAATTCTCGATCAGTTGAGAAAGGCAGAACTTCACTTTTCTTTTCTGCAAATAGTTGGACTTCAAAAACTTGAACCACCCTTATTTAAGCATTGTCTAAACACCTAAACTAGACATGTTTTGTTCTCGGTTTGCCAACACAAAACAATATTGATTCTAAATATTTAATTCTTAAATCTTTAGAACCTACCACACTGATTTCTCCACATTGTTGCAATATTCAATTCTCCACCTAACATCCTTTTTAATTAGATGAAGGAGAGCTTATGTTGCAATTATGGATTCAAGCATTTCCTTGCAAACAAATGTGTTAGATTGTTGGAAAATATATGAAGATCGGTCAAACTTATTAACAAAATTATATAGTTCTAAGGATATTATAAAAATCAAACTAGCTTTGTAGAAACTCATTTGTTGTTGAACTGTAGCACGGAACCAAATTCATTGTCCTTATATATGGCACAAATTCAAGTACTATTTGGACTTTCATTGGTGTTTGCAATTTAAGATAACCATCAAGGGATTTCGTTTGTAAGACTTGATCTGATTCAAGCCAAGGTAGAAATTTGCTAACCTTGAAGCTTGGATAAAGGCGCGCCAATTGCACCATAATCAAATGTGTTGGTGCAAATACAATAATAATGGAAATAACACAAAAATAAACTAAATAGTATTTCTGAAGATTATTAATTTAAAAAGAAAAATAATATAATACTATTTAGAGTGAGGCGCGACACTCGCTCTTTTTAAGGAGATTCAAGCCCTTGATTGGCTAAACATTGTAATCGGTGCAAACCTTCTCTGACTTGTCTCCCTTAGGATACAACGGCCCAATAAGTGTCGTATGGCTAGAACAACCTCTACACAGAGTATTCAAGCCTAAAGCTCCACCAAAAAGAACACCCTTCCTTGCGAATAACCTCCACCCTTCTCCTCTCCCTTGCGCACGTATCTAACCCAATATCTGAGTCAATTCATATTAGCTCATTAATCACCACAATTAAAAATAATAAAATAGTCTCTCTCCTTTTCAATGTGAGATTAAATATTTTTACTAACTCCTCATCTTTCATATTCACTCCCATATATTTACAATCATGTTGTAATATTTATTCATTTTAATTAATTAATATTAAAATGTTCCAACAAAATGTAATGGGATTAAAATCTTTAATGGTGTTGATACCTATTTTCGTGACACATTTTTTACAAGCCCAATTTAACCAAGCTCGACTTCCTTGTAGGTTCAATTCATGTATTATATTTTATTTTATTCTTTTAAGCATGACCCAAGTCCATGTGACTTATGGGGGAAATTGAGAAAGTGTGGTTTGGAGGGTATGGGTCGGTTTCTTTCGAATCTTTTGCATGAGCTCAGACTAAGTGTGCTAGCAAGTGGGCAAGGGACACTGGTAGCACCTCATGCTCACAGAGGAGGTTTTGTACCCAAAATTTCCACCTCAAAAAATTTTTTATTCTCTGGTTGACTGTGGCCTAAAGTTTATGCCCTCATCTATTTTTACCTTTAACCCATTCTTGTTGTAATAATACGTATGGAGCCCATTCAGTCATTTTTTTATTAATTTTGGCACGTGAGCCCTTAAAACCCATGAGTAACTGACTTGGGCCCTATTTGTGCCGTATTTTTAGTGGGCTTTTAAAAGATAAATAGCTACCACATAGCATAAGTATTGGACCTCAACAAACACTACTTGGATGAAAATCATCGGACAAAATATTGGGCCTCAACAAACACTTGACCACACCGATGAAAAAATTGAGCCTCAACAACGTGGGCTCAATTGTGGGTTTTTTTTTTTTTTTTTTTTTAACAATAAAACAAAAAAAACTATAACTGCCTTATTTCCCCCCAAAAATCGGGGAAAGAAAACTCACTTTCTTTTGTGTTGTCTATACTCTATACCAGGGGGCCTATTTGTTATTTAAAAGAATTGGTGTGACTGTGACAAGCCGGGATATTCAAGAGCTCATGTTAGGTTAATGATGAGTATTATGTACGGTGAAATAATTTTTTATCACCCCTAGATTTTTTTTTTTTTTTTTTTTTTGTGATTGGAAAATATAGTAATCCCATATTATAATAAATATTCTAAATTAACCCTTATCCAAAAAATAGAAGAGTCTCTGAGCATGCGCTCTGAGGCTAATATTGGGTTAAATGAGTGGGTTACTAATTAAATGGGTTGAATTGGTAATGAATAATTAATTTATATATAAACGGGTCATAAATGGATAAATGGGTAATTATACACCCAACCCATTTATGACTCAACCCATCCATTTGCCACCCCTAGCCATGGCAAAGCCCATTAAACCAAACAAAAGTTACAACACACCATATATGCTAAGAATTCAACAATTTTTTTTTTTTTGGGTATAATTCAAAGATTTCCATTGAAAGAAACAAAGCAAATACAACACAGTAACCAAATGAACAAAGATATTTGGACTTTAGCTAATCTAGTATAGTAAGGGCAGAACTACCATAACTAATATCTATTCAAGCAGAAAAAAAAACAAAAAATTAACAAATCCAAAAAAAAATTATTAGCTGAAAGAAAGTAATTTGAAAAAAAAAACAAAAGGAAGAAATAGAAAACATACAGTGAAATAGATGTTTAGCTAGGGTATCATTGGGCATATACTCTGCCACAAGTAGTCTCTCATCGCCGTTGCAACAATACCCTATCAAATTCACTAGCCTCTTGTGCCTCAGCTTCCCAACTCCTTAAGCTTCCTCCTACAAAAACAAAACAAAAAACAAAAAAACAAAAAAAAACCAAAAATAAATAAAAAATAAAATAAAAAAATAAAATCAGAAACCCTAGAGAATGAAAATTGAAGAAGATGAACGATTTTGGAGCTTATGAGAGGTTAACAATGACAGAAGAGTATAACAGAATAGAGAGAGAGGGAGAGAAAATGATCTTTATTAAGCAACTGAAAAATGATTATACAAGCTCAAATTATAGAGAATAACTTAGTCTCTATTTATAGGACTCAGATTAGATAACCTCTAGAACCTTTAATCTAACAGACTCATAACCACCTTTGTAACAGACTCTTTATGATTTCAGGATTGACTGTTACCATGATAGTTGTGAAGCTATAGCTCATCTTCAAGAAGCACACAGTGATGACCATCAACTTGTACACAGAGGAAGGAAGAACAGAGTCTAAAGTTCTAACATTGAAGAAGCCTTAAAATGGCACCATTTTACTAAAACTAAACGTCATCATTTTCTATTACAACTTAAGAGGCACATTTAATACAACGACACCATATTGTACTAGCCATTAGAAACTAGTTGTTGATCTTCTTCTTCTTCCAATTTCAATCTTTGTTTTCTAGTTTCATTACTCTCTTTAACATCCCCCCTCAAAACCATAGGGGTTTATAGACACCATGATTTTGGACCGAAGAAAAAGAAAATGGGAAGTAAACACGCTCTTAGTAAACACATCAGCCAATTGATCACCAGTGGTAATGTATTTAACTTGAAGATCACAGCGTAAAACCTTTTCACAAACAAAGCGAGAGTCAACTTTCACATGCTTGGTACAAGCATGAAAAACAGGGTTGGAAGCAATGGCTAGAGCAGAGAGTGCCAGAGAAATTGTCACACCAGAGCTTCGGAGGAGAAGGGAGAAACAGACCAAGATCCTTTAACACCTGGTGAAGCCAATAAAGCTCAACAGCAGTGGAAGCCAATAAAGCTCAACAGCAGTGGAAGCCAAAGCACTATATTCAGACTTTGTGGAAGACCTTGAAACAGTGTCTTGCTTCATAGCACTCCAAGTAATAGGATTGTAGCCTAGATAAATAATATACCCAGTAATTGAATGTCGATCAAAGGGGTCCCCAACCTAATCAGAATCTGAAAAGGCAGAGAGAGAAATAGGGCCAGGTCTAAGGTAAACCCCAAAATTGAGAGTACCATTAAGATACCTTAGAATGCGTTTAGCAGCAACCATGTGAGCATCAGTTGGAATAGACATGAATTGACACACCTGTTGGACAGCAAAGCTTAGATCAGGGCGTGTGAAGGTTAAGTAGTGTAGGGAGCCAACTAAACTCCTATATTCATGTGGATTAGAAAGAACTAATCCCTCATGAGTCACCAATCTGAGATGAGGAGCACAAGGAGTGTGAGCATGCTTAGAGGATTGCATATTAAGCTTGAGAAGAAGGCCCTGAGCATACTTAGACTGACTGAGAAACAATCCCTTGGAAGTCCGAGTGACTTGGAGACCAAGAAAATAATAAAGAGGGCCCAAATCCTTCAATATAAAGGCAGTACCAAGCTGAGCAATCAGGGAAGACAAAAACTGAGGACAATTGCCAGTCATGACAATGTCATCAACATAAACCAAGAGGTACACAACCAACTTCCCTTGTCTAAGAAAAAACAATGATGAATCTGCAAAAGAAGCTTGAAACCCCATATGTAATAATTGAGTAGAAAATCTCTCAAACCAAGCTCTAGGAGCCTATTTGAGGCCATACAGAGATGTCCAAAGCCTATAAACATGGTTGGGAAAATTGGGATCAACATAACCTGGAGGCTGAACCATGTAAACCTCCTCCCTCACAAAAGCCATGAAGAAAGGCATTGCTTACATCCAGCTGCCTAAGAGGCCAATTGAATTGAACAGCCAATGAGAGAATGATTATAACCGTGGTTTTAAAAACCGGACCGAACCGGCCGGTCCGACCGGTTCAACAGGGAACCGGCCTCTAATCCGGTCCGGTTATACCAAAAAAACCGGAAATAAGCTAAAAACCGTTAAACAGTGAAAACCGGCCGGTTCAACCTAAAAACCGAAAAAACCGGAAGTTGAACCGGTTCTTGACCGGTTGGGGGATTTTCAATTTTTTAATTTTTTTTACTTCCCAGTGATTACACTACGTCGTTTTGGCCCTTGTCCTAAAATGAAAAATCTAACCCTAAGCCACTCAGTCACTCATCTCACTCACCTTCAAGCTCAGACTCTCATCTCACTCACGCGGCACGCCTCAAGCTCAGACTCTCATCTCACTCACGCAATCAAGCTCGCCTCACTCTCTCTAGCCTCTGCCTCAGTCAAGCACTCAAGCTCGCCTCACTCTCTCTAGCCTCTGCTGCCTCAGTCAAGCGCACACTGTGCACAAGAGCGCCTTCTGCACAGCGGCGCTCTCTGCACAGCTGCTGCGACGCTCCCTGCACAGCCGCAGCTTTGCTCTGCTCTGCACAGCGGCTTGCTCTGCTCTCTGCACAGGTAATGTTCTAATTTCTAAACTTCTAAGTTTTTTTTATTTTGATTTTCTTTTTCATTTTCTCAGTTCTGTTTTTTTTTTTTTTTTTCATTTCTCTCGGCTTCATCAGGTACTAAACTAATAATTAATTTTCTTTTGTTTTTTTTATGATTTTGATTAGTTGATTTTGATTTTGATAATTTTCTCTGTTTTTTTTTTTTTCTTCATTTCTCTCGGCTTCATCTCAGATTCTATATCTATGTTCCCGGCTTCATCTCAAGTTCTCCTTCCGTGATCAAACTGGTAAGTGGTAACTTCAATTATTAGTTTACAATTGCATTTTAGTTTATCTGTGATTTTGTGCCTGTTGGGGATTTGATTTACAGAGTATTGTTTGTGAAATATAGTTTACAGTGTATTGTATTATACATTTATACTATTGATTGTGAATGTTGTATTGATGAATTTATTTGTTGATAAAATGGTTGCTGCCAGTCTGAAATTGTTGAGTGAAATGGAGTCCGCGTCTGTACCATCTAATGAACATGCATCTACCGGGTCAAATGCTAATTCTTCATCTGTGAGAGCGAAATGTGATCCTGCATGGGATCATGTAACTGAAGAGTTGAAAGACAGAAAAAGTAGTTATAGATGTATACATTGTGGGAAAAGTTATAAAGGAGGGGGCATTAATAGGATGAAAAGACATCTAGCTGGAATTAAAGGTGATGTGGCTGCATGTATGGGTGTACCTTATGATGTTAGGTTTCAAATGGTTGAGAATTTGAAGGGAATTTCAAAATCTAAAGAACAAACAAAAAAGGATCAAGAAGCATCTAATTATTCACCATTAGAGGACTCACCAGAATTTGAAGATATCCAAGAAATTACTCCTAGAGGTAGGGGGTTAAGTAGGGGAAATAGAAGTGGTCCTAGTAATTTTCCACCAAGAACCAATCTTGGCAAGAGAAAGGTTGGTAATATTGATAATTACTTCGCTCCTAGAACAACACCGGGAGCTCAACCTTCTATTAAAAGTGTGCTTGCTGGCAAAGAAAAAAAGTGGAGGGTTGATATGTCTGTAGCAAGATGGATGTATGATGCTTGCATTCCAATTAATGCTGTGAATTCTAGTTATTATCAACCTATGCTCAATGCTGTAGCTTCTTATGGTCCTAGATATAGAGGCCCAAATTATCATGCCCTTCGAGTGCCTTTGTTGAGAGATGCAAAAAGAGAAGTTCAATTGATTGTTGATTCTCATCGTTCATATTGGGCTGACACTGGTTGTACAATAATGGCTGATGGGTGGACTGATACTAGGCATAGAACATTGATTAATTTTCTTGTCTATTGTCCTAAAGGAATTATTTTTATACGTTCTGTTGATGCTTCTGACCTGGTTAAGGATGCTATTAATTTGAGTAACTTGTTTGATGAAATTATTAGTTGGCTTGGTCCTGCAAATATAGTACATTTGGTCACTGACAATGCTGTAAATTATGTGGCTGCTGGAAAAATTGTGTGTGGAAAATATAGGAACATTAGTTGGTCACCTTGTGCAGCACATTGCCTAAACTTAATTTTTAAGGAGATTGGGAAGATGGATCATATAGCTAAACTTGCAAAGCGTGCATCCAAGATCACAGTGTTCATCTATAACCATGTGGCTTTGCAAGCTTGGTTGAGGACTAGAAAAAATTGGACTGAAATTGTGCGTCCAGGACCAACTAGGTTTGCTACTACTTTCATTGCCTTAGGGAGTCTTAAGGAACATAAGCATGACTTACAAGCATTGGTGACTAGCAAATTTTATGTTGAATCAAGATATGCAAAAGATAAGAAAGCAAAGGCAGTGGTGAAAATCATTCTTGACAATCAATTTTGGAATGATTGTCATGTAATTGTGCATATTATGTCACCATTGATTCGTTTATTACGCATTGTTGATTCTGACGAAAAACCAGCTATGGGTTATGTATATGATGGCATGTATAGAGTAATTGATGGAATCAAAAAAATTTTCAAGGACAAGAAGAGACTATGGGAGCCTTATGTTAATATTATCAAGGATCGTTGGGATAATCAATTCTATAGAGATATTCATGCTGCTGCTTACTGGTTGAATCCTGCATTCCAATATGACTCATCCACTCTTAATAAGAAGCTAGAGACACAATCTGCTGTGACAGATGTTATTGAATCAAAAGTTTCAGTTGGTCGGTTGAAGTTGGTGGAGGAATTAAGGCTATTTCGAGAGTGTGAACAAACTTTTGGAACCCAACCTGCTCAAGAATCAGCCAAGACATCTCAGCCGGGTAAGATATTGTTTACTTTAGCTAATAATAAAATGAAAATATGTTTTAAAGATCATAGCTTTTTTTTTACTTAATATTTTTGGTATAAGTATAGTTGTGTTTATTGATTTATTATATCTTTGTTTTATGTTGTATATGGAACTTAGATGAGTGGTGGAAGTTGTTTGGATCTTGTGCTCCAACCTTACAAAAGTTTGCAATTCGGATTCTTAGCCAAACAGCTGCCTCTTCGGGATGTGAGCGGAATTTGAGTGTTTTTGAACAAATACATACCAAAAGAAGAAATAGATTAGAGCATCAACGACTTAATGATCTTGTATTTGTTCATTATAACTACCGATTGAAAGAAAGGTATATATTATATAATCTCCTTGTTTCAATGTTTTTGTGGGGAAATATGAGTGATTCACTGATTTGGTCAAGTGTGTTCTTTGTGATTGTGAAATATAAGTGATTTTGTTACTAATTAAATTATTGATTATGTTCATCTTATGATATAGAGTCAAAAGGAAGAAGTTCAATTTTGATCCTATTGATTATGCAAGTATCGATAAAACTGAATTTTGGGTAGTGGAAGATGAGGAACCTCCATTTCTAGATCATGAGGAGATAGAGAATGCATTATATGAAGAAGGAGCCTATCCAATTGAAGAAGGGTCTTCTAGCCATGTACAAAGAGGTTAACTTATAATAATTCTTTACCTAGTAGCATATTTTAATTAGACTATTTATGATTTATGAGAAATGATTATTAGAGGAAGTTAATTCATTTATTATTCTTTGATTTTGGAATTTGTATAGATATGGACAATGAAGTAATTGAGGATGATGATGACATTAATTTGGAATCATTTGGTGATGAAGATGATGCTCCTCCCGGATTTAGAGATAAAAATCATCCTATTCATGTTGAAGATGAAGAAGATGAGGATGAGGATGATGATAATGATGTTAGTGGTGGAGCATTTGGTTCACATGATGATATTAATTTCAATTTTCTTCATAACAAATGAAGCTTGGGTCTTATAATTTAGTAGTTGTTTGTTTGTAACTTTAAAACTTATTTGCTATTTGAATGTAATGAACTTAATTGTTATTTGCCATTTGGATGTAAATGTAATGACTAATGAACTTATTGTTGTGGAATTTATGTGTATCTTTTTATTAAAAGACAAAGCTATAGATAAAAATGCATGAGTTGTTGATATGAAAGTTGAAAACTTGAAACAACAAAGATGCTTGGTATTGTTGGCACTTCATCATCCCCATTCCCTATTGTCTTGAACTTTGACCTCACTTATGCTAGGGAAAACTTTGAATATGAGCATAATTATGTTTTTAGTAGATTAAAAAATTATTAATTATTTATATAATTTAAATAAATAATAATTAAATTATTTATGACGTCATCGGTTCGACCATCGGTCGGACCTCGGTCCGACCATAAAACCGGTAATTAGAACATTTTCCAGTTCTTTCACCGTACCGGTTTTTAAAACCATGATTATAACAGTAGGTAGTTTGATCACATGACTAAAAGTCTCCTCAAAATCAACTCTATACTGTTGGTGAAAGCCCTTAGCCACCAACCTATCTTTGTATCTAGAAATGCTGCCATCACTGTTGTCTTTGAGCTTATAAACCCATTTTCACCAAACTAAATTCTGAGAAGATGAAGGTAGAACCAAAGTCCAAGTACCTTGTCTTTGAAGAGCAGCAAATTCATCATCCATAGCTAAGCACCACTGAGGATACTAAGCTGCAACTTTGTATGAAGGAGGCTCAGTTATTGTATAGTCAAGCTTGGAGACAGATTTGATTTTACTATGCTTGGCAGCCTTGACTATAGAAACAGCTAAAGTAGAATGGTCAGATAGAGACTGATCATGAGAGAGCTGAGCAGCAAGGGCTTTAGGCTTAAAGATACCATCCTTGGACCTAGTGATCATAGGATGAGTGTTGATGGATGAAGGAGCTGGAATAGGTACCTATGGGATGACACTGACATAAGGGACAGATAAAAGTGAAACTAACACAGGATTGGGACTAGATTGAGTGATAGGAGGTGAAAGAATAGAAAAGAGTTGATGAGGACTATGAGGAAGGGATAGAGATGTAGATTGAGGGGTAGAGGAAGACTCAGGTAATGATATAGAAGTGGAACTAGACTGTGTACCAGATTGGGAAGTAGGAAAGGAACATGACTGAGAGGCAAAGATTAAGGAATGTATAGGAATCGGTGAGGTAGGATCAGAATTTGGACTAGTAGGTAAAGACTGAAGAGTATAGAATTCAGACTCATTAAACAAGACATTTCTTGAAATATATATCCGAGAAGGAATAGGATCCTGGCAAATATAGCCTTTAGTAAAAGCTAGATATCCTAGAAAGATACATGTGGTTGTGTGTGGCTGAAGCTTATGGGTATTGTAAAGTCTTAAGAGTGGAAAACAGACATAGCCAAAGGTTCTAAGATGGGTAATATATGGTTTTGATAGGAAAAGAACCTTCTAAGGTGATTGATTATGGAGATTAGGTGTGGGAAGCCTATTGATAATATAAACAGCAGTAGATACTACATAAGACCAATAAGACTGTGGCAATTTAGAGTGAGATAACATGGTAAGGGCACACTCTACAACATGTCTATGTTTTCTTTCAGCCACCCCATTCTGTTGGGGTGTATGAGGGCAAGAAAACTGATGTATAATCCCATGAGAAGAACAGAAGAGTTTGAAAGCATTAGAAGTGAACTCACCTCCATTTTCTGTTCTCAAAGTTTTAATTTTGGAGTTCAGCTGATTTTCAATAGTAGCTTTAAAGAACTTAAAAATATCCAGAACATCAGACTTGTGTTTTAAGAGATAAAGCCATATGAATTTGGAATAGGCATCAACAAAGAGAACATAATACTGAAAATCATTTGTGGAAGTAACTGGAGCTGGACCCCAAACATTAGAATGGACCAATTCAAGAGGACTAGAAGCATGAAAATCAGATGTAGGAAAAGGAAATTGATGCATTTTACCATTAAGACAATGTATACAGTGAGATACAATTCCATCACTTGGTAAAGGACAAAATACATCAATAGAAGAAAGTGCAGTACTAAGCACCTTATTACTTGGATGACCTAACCTATGGTGCCACAAAAGCCATTTATTTGATCTATTTACATGGAAAATAGAAGATGACTGAAACTATGGAAAAGATGAAGTCTGTGATGATGCAGTGGGATTGACAGAAGGTGACTTGATGAAGTTCTTTGAGTAGATTGGATACATTCCATTCTCACTCAAGCCCTTGTAGAGGCGTCTACCCATAGGAATATCCTGAATTTTGAGTTCATGAGCATCAAAATGACAAGAATAGTTATTGTCAAGACAGAATTTATGTACTGAAAGAAAATTCATAGCTATCCTAGGCACATGAAGGACATTTTTAAGGATGAAGTTATGATATTTAGTAGACAAAGTTCCATTACCTATATGATTGATAGGGAGAGACTGACCATTGCCCATAATGACTTGTTCAGGCCCTTTGTATTGAGACTGAAGAGAAAGGTTGTTGAGGTTTGCAGTAAGATGATCAGAAGTACCTGAATCTACAAGCCAAGGATCTTGATTGTTTGTGATGGCTGCATTAGAAGCACTAGCCACGGCAGCAAGCTTGGTAGGAGGATTCTTGCCTTGAAATGCAAAATCCATCCTATGATAACAATCCAAAACTTGATGGCCTGATTTCCCATAGATTTGGCAAGATGGACGATTAGATTTGTAATTCTGGGAAGCAGTTGAGCCTTGATTCTGAAAATTCTGTGGAGAAAAATTCTGAAAGGGATGAGTATGGTTGGCATACTATCGACCACCATTGTGATTAAACTTGCCTCCTCCTCTGCTTCTATTAAAATTATTCCTACCCCTTCCTCTTCCAAAACCATGATTCTGAGACTGATTTGAGAGGAGCTACTAGCCTTGCTATTTGAGGCATTTGAGGAAAACATTGCAAGAGAGTGAAGGACTAAATCTGAGTATTCAGCTATAGCTTTCTCTTCACTTTGCAACATAATATCAAGTTGCTCATAAGTGATAGGATCACTCCTAGTCCGAATTGTTGAGCAGAAGTGAGCAAATTCCCAAAGAAGTCCTCTGAGCACTATACAAATCAATTCTTCATTGTCCACAACAACACCAACAGCCAGAAGTTTATCTTGAGCAATCTTGATTTTCTACAAGAAGTTGTTTACTGAATCATTACCTTTCTTGAGACTTTGCAACTCAAGCTTAAGGTTCAAGATATTTGCTCTAGAAGTGGAGGTGAACCTTTGTTCCAGAGTACTCCAAACTTCTCTTGAACTTGTGATACCAACAACAAGTGAGAAAACCTATGGTGACAAAGTAGAATTAATCAAGGAAAGCAAAGCTTTATCCTTGATCTTCCAAGCTTGGAATCAGGATTCACAATAGAAGTTGCATTTCTTGCACTATCAAGCACATAAGGTGATGGTTTTGCAGCAGTACCATCAATGTGCTCAATCAATAAATAAGCCTCTAGTAGTGTGACTAGCTGATGCCTCCATGGAATATGGTTGGTGTAATCCAACTTGATTGACATGAGGTTTGACATAGTTGATAGTAATAGTAATGGAGATGGTGATTGTGAAGAGGATTGGATTGTGGAAATTGAATTGGTGTGTATAGATTGAGTTGTATCTGCTGAAGTTGAAGCCATGGATCTTATGGCTTTGATACCATGAACGATTTTGGAGCTTATGAGAGGTTAACAATGGTGGAAGAGTATAACAGAGAGAGAGAGAGAGAGAGAGAGAGAGAGAGAGAGAGAGAGAGAGAGAGAGAGAGAGAGAGAGAGAGAGAGAGAAAATGATCTTTACTAAGCAATTGAAAATGATTATACAAGCTCAAATTATAGAGAATAACTTAGTCTCTATTTATAGGACTCAGATTAGATAACCTCTAGAACCTTCAATCTAACAGACTCATAACCAGCTTTGTAATAGACTCTCCATGATTTCAGGATTAACGGTTACCATGACAGTTGTGAAGCTATAGCTCATCTTCAAGAAGCACACAATGATGACCATAAACTTGTACATGGAGGAGGGAAGAACATAGTCTAAAGTTCTAACATTGAAGAAGCCTTAAAACGGCACCATTCTACTAAAACTAAACATCACCATTTTCTATTACAACTTAAGAGGCACATTTAATACAATGACACAATATTGTACTAGCTGTTGATCTTCTTCTTCTTCCAATTTCAATCTCTGTTTTCCAATTTCATTACTCTCTTTAACAGAAGAGATGGTGAAAGAAGAGAGTTACGGTGAATTGCTTGGGGTCAAGCCAAGCTTGCTTGGTGAATTTCTTGACAGCGATCCAGCGGTGTTGGTTGTGGTTTTGGAGGTGACCTTTGTAGACAACATTGGGGGCTTTCTCACCGCTCTCGGAGACGATGTAGAATGAGTTGAAGTTGTTGGTGGCAGCTTTGAGGTCAGAGAGTGAGAACTCGGAGAAGCCAAGCGTGCCGAACATGGCGAAGACGATGGCGTTGGTGCCGTTAAGCAACGGAGTAGCGGAATGACTGTAGAGGTTATTGCTGTTATCGTCGTTGTTGTTGTTGTTGTGGTCGGAGAGTTCTGAGATGGAGAAACTCAGAGAAGAAAGGGGAGAGAAAAGAAACAAAAGACAGAGGTCAAGAAATTATGCTTGGAGAGGAACATGTTCAATATCTCTTAGAACTTGGAAAGCAATCACATGGGGTGATTCCTCTAGCCAGACCAGTGAGAAGTACGTGGTTAAATGCTAATAGTAAGTTGTTCAAGCCTGTGAAATATATACGTTTTTACAAAAATAAAATCAATCATTGGGCCGAACTGGATCAGTCTGGGTCATAATGTCAAGTCCAAGCCCAACCAACCTTGGAAATTTAGTCCCACTGATGAACATCTGCTTTAGCCCAAAGACTTTCAGGCTGGCATGCCTGGCCCATGGGCCATGACCGTCCCACCTGAGATTGAGTTGAGGTGATGCCAAAATCAATCAAGCTCTAGGTGTGAAGGGTGAGAGCAAAAGGCGGTGGTTATAATAGTGTTTTCATTCTGGGGTTTGTCTTCAGAATTCAGATAAAATATATACAATACTTTACTTGGATCAAACAATTAAAATGTCACATACCTGTGGACCATTACGTACAGCATCAAAAGTAGTCAAATTGCTTACCCACTAACCCACCTGTAATTGATTGTTAAGAAGAACAGAGATTGCACCAACTCCTATTCAATTTCAATCATGATTAACCTAACCCTCGGCTCAAGCATTCATTCTATTGCTTGGAAGCCTCACTAAAGTCGCATACTGATTACTAGCGAAAAGGAATTGTATCGAATCAGCTTATTTTGAAACCCATATATCTATGCTTTGGTTACGGACTGACCAGAATGATAGATGGAATTATTAATCAATGGTATTGGTAGCTATTCTTTTAAGCCAATTTAAGTAGATCTGATCTGAGATCTTTAATTTGTATGACACTGTGCACCTACATGACTGCACGATCAGCCATGTTGTCCTTAATTCCATTTTACCATGGAGGCCACAAGGACCATTTGCAATTCTTGCTGTAGGGGCTAGTGCATGCATGACAATCATTATTTATTGCAGTGATTTATGGCAAGAAAAAGAAGATGCCATTGATTGTTCTATTCATAATTTGTCCTCTGCGGTATCTAGATATGATGGCCTTTTTCCAAATTTGTATTACTTTTTCTTCCATGGGCGAACGGAAGACATGTGGGTTATTATCTTTATATGTGAGTAGCTTAAGCTATTTCATTAAGCTGGCTGATTTCATAAGCTCTCCTTTGTCACGTTCGAAGGAGACTCCTAAAAAGTTTATTGAAGCTCTATACATTAGTTTCATTCCTTTATCCTTTCATCCCTAGATTTTGAAGGCTACCTTAAATTCGCTCCCTTGCTGGAATTTCTCTTTTTATTACAAGAATGAAAATTTTTAGTATCAAAATTTGGCCTGTTAGGCTACTCATTGTAATTGGGATGGACCTATTTTTATCTTTTCTCTACCTTCTTGGGTTATTTCCCCCCATATAATAGAGATGGATTGAGACCATTTTCTGTTTCTTCTTAATATATTAATATTTATTCATCCGATAGGTTCTAGTTAGCTCAACCGGTAAAGTTTGTGATGGTTGTATAATCATAGGTTGAAACTCTCTCAAAAAAAAATATATTTATTCAACCAAAAAATTAAATAGGTGGAATAGAGAATTTTGACGAGCACAAGTATTAAATGTCCAATAATTCTAGGGGAGCTTGTAACCAGAGATCAATTAGTAAGATTGCTTGAAGGCACCTCAACAAACAACTTAGTGAATAGCATTATAAAGAAACACAACAAAATGACTAAGTATTGAGAAGATAGAGTATGTGTAGTTCTTTATGGTGGAGTGGCATTATTTATAGAGTTCATAGGCGGTGGGTTCTTCCCTAGGTTGCTAAAGAGGAAACTTGACACCACACCATCAATTCATGATGCTCGAGGGACTTGGGTGGTGGGCACCTTCCCATGATTGTGAGGGAAAAAATTGTATCACGTTGATTTAAATGCAATTACGATAGGTGAGTCATAATAAAGGTGAGATGTTACAAAAAATGTCTCTTAGTTCATTTTTGTGTAACAATATTAGAAATCGATCTTTATATGGGCTACTCACAATTGGGCATGATACAAATTAACCTAGATTGATGGCTTGATTGTTTTGTGGTGTGGTTTGGCTAACCTTGACCATTTAGACCAAGGAGCCAAGCTTAGGGTGTTGTTTGGCTGAATACTAACAAGATCAACATAGTGGCCACTGGTCAATCGACAAGTGCAATTTGAAACTTCTCTCTTGGGGCTAGGACAACAAGATTTGACTTATTTGGACTAAAACCATTGGACTAGTCCATATGCCTGCGTGTTTTAGGCTTGTGTGATTTCACTCTCCAATGTCTTTTTTGTTTGTTTTCCTTTTCCAACCCTAAAACCAAAAGTACAATCTATCTCCAACATGCTTGCAATAGCTAAATAGACAATTGACAAGTAATCATAAAGAACATAGTAATTTGTGGTGTTTATGTATATATTTTTTGATTTGCACGTATGCAATGTTTTAAAGTAGTAACTTTTGTTATCTTTTATAATGGATTGCTATATCTTAAGGAATATCTTAGTGTTTAGAATTGAAAGTTTGAAACATTTAGGATTCAAATCCTCATTCTCCAATTATCAAATTATCAAACATGAAAAACAAGTCTATTTTACTCTTCAAGTAGCACATCTACTCCTATAATATGCTACAATATATAAAGAAAAAAGAAAAAGAAAAAGAAAAAGAAGAAGAAAAAGAAGAGGAAGAAGAAGAAGAAGAAGACATTTTCTTATATATCAATAATTACCTAGCATACACTGAATTCACTCATATCTAATAAACTTCATTATGAATAAGATAGTGGACTAGGACTAAAATAATGGTTTTTTTAGGAGAAGAAATTATGTCTTTTGATAGAAATATAATTAATCTTACATTGACCATAATGAGAAAGATAACTCTCATTAGCACTTGACTTTCAATCAATGCCGGGGTCTCATCTATACATAATCCATGCTACAAAATCATCCACACTAATCTCTTGATTACCAACAAATGAGCACCGTGATTAGCTCATATTCTATATGAGTCATCATGCTGCTTCTAAAGTAACCAGGCAAGATTCTTGAGTCCCACCCTCCCATTTACAATATGGTTGGTGTTAGAGCTGTCTTCTTTGATTACATATTGAACTCCAAAATGAATCATTAAGAGAATGAGGACGAAACATTTAAACCAAATTCTCTTATAGTTCATATTAAATATAAAAAATTCAAAGATATGATACTTTACAATCTCTAAATTTTCTAGGTAAATTGAATAAATTTTGGTAAGTCAATTAATTGGGTTTTTTTTTTTTTTCTTTTTCCTTTTTTTGATTGAAATTAATTGGGTCTTTTTGGTTTGCAAAAAAAAGTTGGGGTGGCTGAAGCTTTAAAATGTATAGGGTGTCACTTAGGTTCCACGCCAAATGCCATGGGCCCTAACCCATTCAATCAATCTCTCCCACGCTCCCATTTTTCTGCATCCACCGTCCAATCTCTTAAAACCAGTTCTCATTTCTCACTAGTGGTGTTCCACAGCTCTCGAACCCCCTTGATTCCCTCTCAAACTGCCACGTGTCCCCTCACATTCTTTCTCTCTCTCTCTCTCTCTCTAAACCCAAACCCGCGCCAAAGATTAGAACCGCCAAATCAAAATTCCCTTTTCAGTTTTCACCTTTCGGTGTCACAAAAATTAAAAATTATTACTTAAAAAGCAGAGGGAGAAAAAAAAAAGAAAAAAAAAGAAGGAAGCAAATAATTAAAAGCCACCTCACAGTCTCACAGAGACAGAGTGTGTTTTTTTTAAGATAAGAGAAAATCTCAGAGAGAGAGAGAGAGAGAGAAATGGAGGAGAAGCTGATAGCTCGGCTGGAATCGGCGGTGGCTCGGCTAGAGTCGCTGTCGACCGGGTTCGGGTCGAGAGGTTTACCCGCTTTCGACGACGACACGGCGGCGGCGTCATCGTCGGATCCGTCGATTTTGGCGTTCGACGATCTGATTTCGCAGTACTTGGGTAGGGTTTCGAGCGCGGCTGAGGAAATTGGGGGACAGGTGTTGGAGGTCACGAATGTGCTGCAAGAAGCTTTCAATGTTCAAAAAGAGCTTCTTATCAAAGCCAAACAAACTCAGGTCGGTCACTCATTTTCTCCAATTTTTTTGGTACAAAATTGTTGAATTAGAATTTTCTTGATGCATTTTCAGCTTTTCACGGTTTGATTAATCGCTTCGAATTTGTATATTTGATGTTGAAAATGGCAGGGGTTTGTTTTTTGGGTGATTGTGATATAAACAAAAGAGTCAAATTGAATGAAGTTGATTTTGGCTATTATGCATGGATAGCATTATTATAGAGATCTCACAATCTAGAAATTTAGTGAACAAACTTGATTTTTGGCTATTTTGCATGGATAGCATTATTATATAGATCTCTTATTCTAACCCAAAAGGAAAAAAGAATTGTATAGATATTTTATATTTGTTTTTGATCAACGTGAGTTTTGATTTCCCCTGTTGATTGGCTGTACTGTGAACGGCGATTTGGGTTTTGGAATGTTTGTGAGCTGCTCAGAAACCACATTGAGCATGGCCACATAAGTTAGATTCAATTTTTGAGGTTATTGGTTCTAAAAATTGTAACGGTGGAGCCTTAAAATCGTATTGGGTAGTGTAAATTTTGTATGGTAATTTTTTTTTATTCTGGCAATTCACACGGAAGTCTTATGTTGATGTGAGTGCTTGGTACCTTGATTGTTGTTCAATAGCTGCTGAAAATAGTGGAAATGATACTAGGAGAAATGAGAGGTTATGTGGGTGCTATCTATTTTTTCATCTTTAGCGATGCTATTGCTGATGAGTTAACTGCATCATCATATGGGTTTTATGCCAATGAGATTTAGCTCAGTTGGCATTTTTTTCTTCCATGCGATGAGTGGAGAGTGAAGTCCTGGGGTGTAAAATTCACCAGGATTGTGTATAACTTACCAATTAAATAAAATAATCTTATAGGTTCATTCTTATTTTGCAGAAACCTGATCCTGCTGGGTTACCTGAATTTCTCAAGCCGCTGAATGAGGTGATGGTAAAAGCAAATGCATTGACAGAAGGGAGGCGATCCGAATTTTTTAACCATTTGAAGTCTGCTACTGATAGTCTTTCGGCATTGGCATGGATTGCATTTACTGGAAAAGACTGTGGTAAAGGGAAAGAGCAGATGATTTCATTTCATATTCTTTGAATTCTAATGTTTATGCTAAGAGCAGATGATTACATTTCATATTCTTTGACTTCTAATGTTTATTTTTCCCTTTTCAAGGTATGAGCATGCCTATTGCACATGTGGAAGAGAGTTGGCAAATGGCTGAATTTTACAACAACAAGGTAATCTATATGTTTTCGGGTACCCAGTAGTTTGCTTTAAAATGCTACCATGAACTGCTCAATTATGATATTTGTTACATACAAACAGATGAAGGGATAATTAACTGCTGTGGAAGAAAAAATTAGACTTAAAAGAAAAAAAAGTAGTCCATCCTCATTCATTTTCTTACATATTCTCTGCATCTAGTGAATATTGATTCATTATGAAGAAAATAATTAAGAATGGAAAACTTAATGTCTATTGGATTTCATTTGTTGATGTTTAATACTTGTATTCCACTTTGGGAATGTACTGTGGTCCAAAATGACATGGCCTAGTTGCACACATTCTTCCCTGTCATATTTAATCACACTTAATGTATTGGATTTATGAGTTAAAATTTCCAGTTGTTAGGTGCTGACATGTTTCGCTGTGAAAGTCAGGTTCTTGTAGAGTATAAAAGCAAAGACCCAAATCATGTTGAGTGGGCCAAAGCCATCAAGGAACTATATTTACCTGGCTTGCGGGATTATGTTAAGAGTCACTATCCATTGGGCCCAGTTTGGAGTGCTACTGGAAAACCGGCTGCTGCTCCACCAAAAGCTCCTACACCTGGAGCCCCTGCTCCTCCACCTCCTCCACCAGCTTCTCTTTTTAGTTCAGAATCTTCTCAGGCTTCATCATCACGCCCAAAAGAAGGGATGGCTGCTGTTTTCCAAGAAATTAGTTCTGGGAAGCCTGTGACTTCAGGTTCTTTTTTACCTCCCTTTTTATCCTTTCATTATCTTTTGTTTTCTATGGGCATTCTGACCAATTGTAATCTGGATTTCCAACATCCTAGGTTTGAGAAAGGTCACAGCTGATATGAAGACAAAGAACCGTGCAGATAGAAGTGGTGTTGTTAGTGCTGGTGAAAAGGGTCGTTCAAATTCGCCTTCATTTTCTAAAGCAGGACCACCAAAGTTAGAGCTTCAAGTGGGTCGTAAGTAAGTATGCTGATCTTCTTTATATTGTTTTCTTTATGTAATGAATAATTGCAGTAAATAATTTCACTATTACATCAATGCTGTAT
This sequence comes from Quercus rubra, assembly GCA_035136125.1. Classification (NCBI taxonomy): domain Eukaryota; kingdom Viridiplantae; phylum Streptophyta; class Magnoliopsida; order Fagales; family Fagaceae; genus Quercus; species Quercus rubra. The sequence goes on from JAXUIC010000105.1 coordinate 32,414, forward strand.
CTTCTGGCAGGTGGGTTGTTGAGAATCAAATTGGGAAAAAGCAATTGGTTATTGATGATTGTGATTCAAAACAATCTGTATATGTTTATGGATGCAAAGAGTCTGTCTTGCAGATTCAAGGTAATTTTACTAGACTCATGAAAAATGTTTTTTTGTTACCTGTCTTGAAAGCCATGAGGTGCTCATTTTTATTTGAGCAATCTGCAGGGAAAGTCAACAATATTACAATTGACAAGTGCACTAAGATGGGAGTTGTATTTACGGTTAGTATTATAATATATGAAAAATAAAATAAAAAACTTAAATTTTTTTTTTCACCAACCAAAAAAAGTAAAGAACTTTTTAGATTAATGGAAGCAATAAAAAATATTTAAAAAAGAAAAAAAAAAACAGAAGAACAACTTTTTTGATTAATGGAAGCAATGCATATTGAGGTATATGGATTAATTTAATTGTCCACTTGACAATGTAGGATGTCGTGGCTGCTTTTGAGATTGTAAATTGCAATGGGGTTGAGGTGCAATGCCAGGTATCCTTATTTCACCTCATAAATGATTTTATGATGTCAAATTGAAATCCAATTATATTATTCCAAGATTTCAACCTAATAAACATAGAAAATAGATTTTGATCGAGAATGATATTAATGCCTGGTATATGATCTTAGTCGTTTACCTACTATGTGGCTATTATAGGGATCAGCTCCAACTATTTCAGTGGACAATACGACAGGCTGCCAGTTATATTTAAGCAAAGAATCTCTTGGCACATCTATAACAACAGCTAAGTCTAGTGAGATCAATGTATTGGTACCTGGTGCTGAGCCTGATGGTGATTGGGTATGTTTCCTGGTTTCTTTTACCCTCTTAGTTGTTTGAGTTTCTGAATTCTTAGATTGATATGTTACTTCTGAACACCCCCCCCCCCCCCCGCCCCCAGCGGGCGCATGCGCGCGCAGTTGTGCTTGTAAACAGTTTTGTTAGGAGGTAGTGTTCATGGTTCTTGATATTGCTGTTTCAACACATAATATTGTTTACTGTTGACTGTGCAGTTATAGTTTCATTTTGACTGAAAGTTAGCTAGAGCAGGCGTGTTGTGGTATATGTGATATTTTGTTTGTAAAGTGGGATGTTTGTTAAACAGCTCTGGATTGGCATTGATCAATGTTACCATAGTTTGATTACAATTTGATTGCTGAAATTGAAAATTAAACATAGTGGGTTGTGGAAGTTTAGAATGACATAATGAGTCTGAAAATCTGATATATTTGTGTAATAAGACTCATAATTCTTTTTGGAAAGTGTTTAGGGAAAAGTTCTTGGTGATCAAGGGACACTTAAGTGCATTGGTTATTGGCCAATACGTACTCCTTGTTCAAAAAATTAAAATAAAATAAAAAATAGTTAAAATAACTTTAATCTGAAAATCTGATATATTTTGTCTAAGCTGTTAATCTTTTTTTTTTTTTTTTTTTGGGGGGGGGGGGGGGTGGTGGGGTGGGGAATGTGTGCTGGAAGAGGTCTCTAGCAATCAAAGGACACTTTAGGTTCATTGGTATTTGGCCAACACAACTCCTTCTTGAGGACTATAGTTGTGAACACTAGATATTGGTAGTCTTTGCATGTCAAAGTAGCTAGCATAAGACTTGTCCAAAAAAGTAGTAGCATAAGGATTCGTGAGAGTAAACAGAAAATCTTGGAGATTGTTTCTTGGGGTGGTCCTATCTCCAAGTTCTTTCTGCTGCATGTTGAACAAATGTAGTCAGAGTTGGTATGGTAATGATTCTGACTTGACTATGTTAAAGGCTGTTACTAATGTTGATAAAACCTGCATTGACTGGTAAGGGTGAGTAAAGAGTGTAGGTTAGATTGTATGGCATATAGTGTCAGTGTAGTCATGTCTGTCAGGCATCAACTGGTGTTAGTGAAATAGGATTTCTCTTGGCACTAACTCTGAACGACCTAGTGTTACAATCTAATATGTAGTCTGCTGGCCGTTTATCTTCCCATAAACTATCTGCATCAAATGGAGAGAGCATCTATGCTTATTAAGTGCATCAATAAAACCAAGAGGGAAGTAAATTAAGTTTCTGTTCCTTGAGTTCACTTTAGATCTCTTACCTCTGTTCTGTTGCAGGGGGAGCATTCTCTGCCACAACAGTTTGTTCATACATTTAAAGACGGCCACTTTGAAACTACTCCAGTCTCTCACTCTGGAGGGTAATCGGAACTATTTTTAATTGCCAGTTTGTGATCCTATATCTTATTCCTTGGATGTTCTGGCGGCTTCTTTTTCTCTTTTCCTTGATTCAATTTCAGTCGGTATATAGTTGTTATACATTCATGGTTTGCTGGTTATGCTGTTTTTTTTTGGATTGGTTGATCAAACCATTGGATTTTTTTTTTGCGTGATTCTTTGGCTAAGTTTGTTTCCAAATGTGTCTTCTGAAATTTCTGAACCTGCCATTGTGCTGTAATGAGAATTTACTGTAATCTTTTGCGTTGTCAAAATTTCTTAATTAATTATGTTTCATTGCTCTTCTATTTTGAGTGTATTTGCAACTTTTTTGAAGCTAGACCTGAATGAGGATCTACTTAATCAAACCAAAAAAAACAAAAACAGTTGTATCTGTGGATTTGGAAACAAGTTAGTTCAGCTGAAGTGCATAGAAAAAATTAGTAGGCCTACATCAAGTGTAGTCAGATGTGAAATAAGAAATTATTTTTTAGAATTTAAGATACTTGTTACATTTTAGTAGTATTATCTTAGGCTTTGGTCTGGGTTCTGGTGTTTCAAGGTCAAAGATGTTTTTTCCTAGTTTCCACGCAACATCATTCATTATCTAATCTGTCTTAAATTGAGGGATTACTTGTTTGGGATTGAGGCTCTTCCAAACTTGAAATGGGATTCCTCCCAGGAATGTAGCGTCAGTTATCATAAAATGATATTTATTTTTACGCTCCACAATTCTAGTCTTACTAAGAAGAAGAAGAAGTTAGCGTTAATAAAATAAGTGGTTAAACTCTTACGAAGAAAAAGTTAGTTTTAATAAAATAAGTGGTCAAAGCCAATAGTCTTGTAATTCAACTAGCAAGTGTTTCTAAAGAAAACATCCAAGGTGATCTCCTCCAATTATTGTTGTATCCAAAAAGAGAAAAAAGAGAGGAAAAATTACAAATGTTTAAATGTCTCTATCAATGACTAAAGCCATTAAAAAAAGAAAAAGAAAAGAAGCTTGGCTTAAAAAAAAAAAAAAGCGGTTGTATTATTTTATTTGATCTCATGTCTAGGTCTAGGATGAATAATCAACTCTCCAAACATAATAATGTATTTATAAACAAATTTGTGAATACAAGACTTGATTTGATTTGAGTGTATGTAAATACATATATGTATAAAATATATTTACATGGATTGATGATTTTTTTTAATACCAAAAAAACCATTAATGACCAATATTAATCCAAATATTTCAAATAAATCTGGGTCATCTCAAATTACACTAATTTTCCTTTTGCTTGCTTGTTGACCAAAATTGGGTTTGGAATTTCAATCGACTTGATATAATTGAGATGGTGTTTGAAAGTGCATTAGACAACATTTAATTATTGGTGTGTTTCGAAGACATGATTTGGGCACCTAGATTTGGATTTGGTTGATTAAAATCCAAATATCTTGTTTAAGAAGTTAAAAAAAAGAGTCAAGGATTTGGATTTAACAAATCCACCAAGGATATTAATCTTTTAAAATGCTTGAATTTAAAATAACTCTTAAAATTAATGGATTAGAAATCAGGGCATTTCAAATCTGTTAATTTAAAATCCAAATTTAAATTCATATATAAGTTTCCTAACACAACCTTAAGAGTTTTGAGTAGATAAATTCCAAATGAACAACTCAGTCACCAAAACTTTTTTTTGTTGGGGGGGGGGGGGGGGGGGGGGGGGGCGCGGGGAGAGGAGATGGGGACTTTATCCAAAAAATGTTTGTGTTGCTAACAAAAATCATTTTAGTCTAATCAAGTATTTTCCTCACCCAAACGCCTAAAAATGAGAAGAACATTTTCTAGAAAATATTTACACCAAACAAATGTGGCGTTAGTGAAAAAGATATTTATAGCCAGCCTTACCCACATTTAGTTTTCACTTTATTGTAGTGGAAATAGTATCTAGTTCTTTCATTCTTTGGTAGGATTTGTCTTGTTTACTGGTCATAAATACTAGAACTTAGTTTTATTTCCAAAAAGAAAGAAAAAAAGAAAAAGAAAAAGAACTTATCCTGACATTTAACTTGAAGCTCATTGCATTTATAGTGGAAATCTCATCTTGCTCCTCCTCAGTTTGTGTAGGATTTGGCTCATTACTAGTCATAACTCATAAGTTAAGACTAAGAGTAATGGAGAGAATTTAAATATACTATAACTTTTTCCGACATTTAATTGCCCAGGACACGGAGAGCAACATTTCCTTTAAAGAAACTAAAGACATTTAAATACATTTAAAAAAAAAAAAGCATAGATATTAAAAAAATTTACTTATTTAAAATAATATATATATTTTTTTTTATAAAGATAATTGAAGTATTTGAATTCCAATAGATAACAAATACAGATAGGAATCAGACATTTGAATACAAATGGGTGATGAGTGTAAGGACCTAAAAAGTTTGTAGCGCAAGCCCACTTAGAGTAACAGGTCATAGCCTTCAAACTTGGCCCTAAATCAATAAAATTTGTAAGAGATGGGAAAGAACAACAACAATGAGCTTTGCCCGAGGACAATTATAGGTAAGAATCGGATTTGTGTTCAAACATAAACGGGCATCAAACTTTACACAAAGACTCCCGAGGAGGCAGGATTCACGAAGAAAAGTGATTTTGTTCCCCTTTCTTCTTTAATGCACTCCTCTCTATCTCCCTTTTTTTCATCCCCTTCTCCCAATGCTCTTTCCTTTTAATGCACTCCTCTCTATCTCCCTTTTTTTCATCCCCTTCTCCCAATGCTCTTTCCTTTCATTATATAGCTCTCTTCCATCACATCCTCACCATCCATTTCTACCTAACCCTCCCTCCTTTTTTGACACTTGTTACCTTTCACATTTGAAAAAGATGGTGGCAGGAATCTACTTAGTTGTGGTCTGCACTGTTCAATGCGGCTGATAAAGCTGTTGTCTTGCAATTAATGCAGAGGCAACAGGCTACACCAGGCCTAAAGCTTCCTTACTGCCCACTGTCTTCCACTCTCTTCTGACTCTGGCTTCCCTCAGAATGCTCTGGAGTACCATGATTCATTTCCTCCCCTCCTCGTGCAGCTTCTTCCTTTGAGCCTGTGGCTTACAGCATCTTCGCATCATTACTGCGAACCTTCAGCTTCCTCCTTGGTCCTTGGCCCAACAATGCGATCCCTCAGTGTCCTCCTCAATCCTTGAGCCAATATGGTGACCCTTCGGCTTCATCCTTAGTCCTCGAGTACCCACAATGAGAATAACGATTTTTTTTTTCTTCTGTATGTGAGATAGTATTACTGTTTTAACATTTTTTTTTTGCTATTTTATAGAAAAAAAAAATTGAACTAAAGGGTATATGTAAGGGCTCAAAGATCAAATAGCCCCAACCCACTTAAAATGGTGAGGTTTGTACAATTCGACTAGACCCAAGTCAATATATATTTGTAAGAGAGTATATTAAATAAAAATGATGGGTTAGCCCAAAGACAAAAACAGGGAAAAAAAAACTAAGGATCACAGATTGAGTGTATAAATGGCTTATTACAAATTCCCCCGAGGAGGCCAACTGTTCATGCTCTTCCCTCAGTCCTCTTGTTCTAATGTCTATCTCCATTATATCTTTTTTCTTTCTTTCTTTAGCCATTTTCATCTAGAAGTTCCCTTCCCTTATATACTCCTCATTCTTTCGAATCTTGGCCCTTCATCTCCACCTACCCAGGCTAAAGGTGATAGAAGGAGCTGCTTAGCTGTGAATTCCACTGTTCAGGTCACTTCCTCATCAATGAAACTGATAAAACTATTGCCAACCATTTAATGCGGAGGCAGTAGACTCACTCCCACTGGAAACTTCCCCTATCTTCCATGATTCTCTCTCTACACCTTATCCTCTTCATCCTGACCTCCCAGAAGTCTTTTGTCTCTTCTCCTCTCCTTGGGCAGGCCCTTTCTTCGGACTCAGGATACCTCAATAAGAACAACCACAGCTTAACGTTCCCTTCCTCATTCTTTGAGCTCCCACAATATGTTATTTTAGAATTTGTATAAGGATATTTTGGTACACTAAAAATTGAAGAAAACAAGAAAATCCTCTTATTAATATATATATATATATATATTATTAATATTTTTATTTTTAAATTTATGAAATTGCTATGTGCCAGCTTTCATTATTAATTAATACTAGCTTGTAACCTCATGCATATGCATGAATATACTTAAAATATATATATTAAGATGTAAAGTATAATTCTTACATATATAATTAAATATTATTGATAGTCATTTTTTTTTAAAACTCTTTAAAAAGGCTTGTAAGAATATTATTAGGTAGAAAATGTAAATTGTCCATTTAAAAAAAAAAAAAAAAATCTATGTTCATGGTGGGTTTGTGTGATTGTGTCTGAAATTGTAATTTTAAGATAGATTTGCTTGATTTTGATTGCTCGAATTTATTTGTCCTAAAGTAAATGTATTACAACAATACTTTTTAGGTTATTGATATTGTTGGGTTCCTTAGGATAATGGTTAGAACTCTAAGCCATATGGTCGTGATTGTAAGAAAATGTTTGCTCTACTCTCTGCCCTCTACAGCACTCTAATATGTAACATTGGTTACACATTGTTGGGTTGGATATTCGATTTAGGATGTTGATTATAATGACAAAATTTTGTATAACCTTATACACATTCTTATGCAGTGATCCCATGGCACTTCTTAAAGCATTTGAAGGATAAAAGGATGCATACCGTAATGAAAAGAGTCCTGTCACCTTGCAAATGACAGAGGATATGAGAATGCAATTTGTAGATCTATTTAGCATTGGCTTTGTAAACAAATTGATGAGTGCTAATGTAAGTTTTTTAAGATTTTCAAATTTTAAAGCATTTGATTTGCTAAAATCTTATGGTTACTAAAAACTTTCACGTGCATCGCATGGGTTAGCGACTAGTATATTATATTTATATAACAAAAGTTGGGTTTAGACGCCGTGGTTGCGCCAAGTGGCTTCACCAAATTATATTTTTTTTAGATTTTTAGATTTAAAAATATATAAATTTTTTTTTCTCCTATAATCTCTAAGTTGATAAAAATCTTAATTGGATTACAATCCAAATTCTTCATCTAATCATTATTTTTAAGTGTAGTGTATTATATATAAAAAAAAAGCAATAACTTTTTTTTTTTTTAATTACTACACTACACACTCTAATGCATCTTTAATTGCAGATTTTTTTTTAGATTTTTAGATTTTAAAAAAAATAAATATATATATAATTTTTCTTCTTCCTATAATTTCTAAGTTGACAAAATTTTTAATTTGATTACAATCCAAATTCTTCATCTAATCCATCTAATTCTTATTCAATTTTAATTTTATAGAATCCAAAATTTTCATCTAATCCATTTAACAAACAAGTTTAAGTTTAAATAAGATTCTTATTCTATTTGTTCTTATCGACTTATTTGGATAAAGTAACAATAAGTATTGTATCAATTTTTTTTTCTTAAATAACAATTTTACTTTCAGCTTAATTTAAATGTCAATTGTTGTTTTTTTGTGTGTGGATAAAGTATCAAATGATAGTTAATATATATTAACATAACAAGTTTAAGTTTAAGTAAGACTCTTATTTGAATAAAGTAGCAATAAATATTGTATCAATTTTTTTTATGAAGTAACAATTTTACTTTTAGCCTAATTTAAACGTTAATTTTTTGTGTGTGTGTGTGTGTGTGTGTGTGTGTGTGTGTGTGTGTGGATAAAGTTTGAAATGATTGCTAATATGTATTAATATTAACATAAATATAACTAAAAAAATCTAATTTAGGTAAAAAAAAAACTAATATATATATATATTTATATATATATTTTTAAATAATGACAAATGTGGGGCCGAAGGATTTGGCAACCCTAGCCCATTTCATATCAAGCCCAAAGCCCATGCCGAGGAGGAAGAAATGTCCGAGGATGAACAAAGAAGTTCTAAACTGCTAGGAGACGTTGCCGAGGACAATCCTGTCCTCGGTAAACCGAGGTCACGGAAGGATAAAGTGGCATGCCCTTGAAGACAGCCTCCCTGGGCGTCCCAAGCAAAAAGGACTAACACAGTGGACCAGCCATGGGTGCATAGTGGAGGAGCAATTTCAGGAGAAGTTGTTACCTCCGCATTAAATGTCCACAGCTGACAATCTGGCCGCATTAATGAGGAAATGACCCTTGAACAGTATTGCCTTGATCGCTGCAACTCACAACAAGTTGAAGAAGGCGGCAGATGAGACAATCACTCAAGTAGCAACCTGCATGATCAACAAATGGAGGGCCAAGATCAATGGAAAGGAGGTATATAATGTAAGAGACCTTCTAGGAATGGGGGATTAAAAGATAGATTGAAGAAAGACGATTGCTGTTTCTACCACCCTGGAAAGCTTCTGTAACTAAGCACCAAAGAACCAAGAAGAAGAATCAGTCCTCGAATCAAGCCCGAAAACAAATTATCACTCTTCCCCCCACGTGTTTAATCATTACATCTATCTATGATTATGTCCGGTTGTTGAAACCCTCACTAAAGCCCAGTTCTTGAGCCCATTCTTTACCAAATTTATTGTATCGGGCCCATGGGATTTGAGTTTATTCACGTAACAATAGAAGTGCTCAAACCTTGACCCTACAATTGGCGTCGTCTGAGGGAAGAACTTGTGTGCTAGTAAGGACAACAATTGAGCATGGTAGGATCAGGCCCTTATAAAGTAGGCTCCCATTAACCTGAGTCGGCTAGATCCCAGTAACAAGGCAACTTCCCAAACCCTGAGCGTGATCAAAACGAAGAGAACAAAAGGTTTCGAGAGGGGAGCGTAAACACCACTCAAACTAGCAGAAGCCATTCTCGTGTGGGCAGTCACATATCCCAGAGACAGGATAATGAACAGGCCATGCAGCGAGAGATAAATGACTTGAAGAGAAAGTTGTGCCATGCACAATGAAGGCAATCTCATCTTAGCCCTGACACGCCTTATGATAATAAAAATGATGATGACTATAGGCAAAGATCGAGAACCCCCTTAAGCGAGACTTTCTCTCATGAGGAAGAGCATTACCAGAAGCACAAACGCAAAAGCCCATCTCCTAGGGGCTTGGGACACGATGCCATGAGCAGGGCACTGGACCAGTTCTCTAAATCACCTTTCACACGTCGCATAGAAGGGGCTACGCTCCCCCGGCAATTCCAGCAACCAACCTTCACCATTTATAACAACAATACAGACCCCGTGAAGCATATAAGCCAGTTTAACCAAAGGATGGCAGTCCATTCTAAAAATGAGGCGCTGATGTGCAAGGTCTTCCCATCTAGCTTGGGACCAGCGACGATGAGGTGGTTCAATGGCCTAAAGGCGAATTCCGTAGATTCGTATAGGCAGCTAACCTAAGCATTTGGCTCTCGTTTCGTTACAAACAGCAAACTTCTTCAGCCCTTGAGCTCATTGCTGTTGTTATCCATGCGTGATGGAGAAACTTTGAAGACCTACTTGGGCAGATATTGGGAGATGTATAATGAAATGGACGGCAACTTTGACAATGTCGCCATCAACACCTTCAAAAACAACCTCCCAGCCGAGCATGGCTTGAGGAAGTCTCTGACTAGCAAACCTGCCATCAGTGTGCGCCAATTGATGGATCGAATTGATAAGTATAAACGAGTAGAGGAAGACCAACTGCAAGACAAGGGAAAAGAGAAGGTTATCCCTCAGGAGAGGAGGGATTTCAGGTCAGATCTATATAACAGCAATCGCTCGAGGAGAGATTTCGCAGGGCAATCGGAGACAACCAACGCACAGACTGTCAGCGTTGTATTCTAAGAATCGGTGCATCAGGTGCTGGAGAAAATTAAGAACAAGCCATACTTTAGGTGGCTGAATAAGATGGCAGGAGAATCCATGAAACGTAATCAGAACTTTTATTGCCAATATCACCAGGACCATAGACATACCACGAAGAATTACAGGAACCTCTGGAACTATCTGAACCAGCTGGTCCGAGAAGGAAAGTTGAAGCACCTTCTGCATCATTCCAGTGGTCATCAAGGCCAAACTCACGAGGAAGCCCAAAGAAATGCTACCCTAAGGCCACTCGTAGGGACGATTAATACGATCCTAGCCGAACCAGGAAGAACGGGCACATGCCCCTAACGAGTATTATCCGTGGCCCAGCTGCCCGCTGAGGAGTTCCAACCAGAGTTGAAGAAGGCCAGAGTGAATTCTTACCCTACCTTGAGTTTTTTAGAGGAAGACAAGATCGAAACCACCCAGCCCCATGACGATGCACTGTTGATCACTCTCAGAATCGGGGACTACGATGTGAAAAGAGTGATAGTGGATGGTGGCAGTGCTGCCGAGATTATATACCTCGACCTCTATAAGGGGTTGAAGTTAAAACCGGAAGATTTGATGCCTTACAGCTCCTCTTTAATGAGCTTCGACGGGAAGCTTGTTATTCCAAAGGGCATGATTAGGCTGCCCATCCAGACCGGCCCAGAGATTGTGGAGGTGAACTTTATCGTAGTGGACACCTATTCTCCATATACAGCCATCGTCGCTAGGCCCTAGCTCCATACCTTAGGAGCTGTTGCCTCCTCCTTGCATCAGAAGGTGAAATTCCCGTTAGGGGACTAGGTCCTCGAAATTCGTGGTTGCTAACCTACAGCAAGGCAGTGTGTGGTGGCTGCTGTTTCACATCGGCTCAATGTGGAGTCCTCGGCCTCTGTGGAAAAGGAATTATAGCAATCAAAAGCCCCAGTGCCGCCTCTTGATATAGCTGCCGAGGGGGCAAAATGCGAAGATCTAGAGAAGGTAGTCATCGAGGGTGACTCGGAGAAATTCTTTCAGATAGGGGCTCAGCTGCCTCTTCAGGAGAAGGAGGAGTTGGTTGAGTTTCTCAAGAGGAATATTAACTTGTTTGCATGGGACGCCTGTGATGCTCCAGGAATTGACCCAGCCTTCATTTGCCATCACCTCAACGTCAACCCTACCATCACTCTCAAAAAGCAGCCACCCCAGTGCCTATCAAGAAAGCATGTTGATGTGATCAGAGACGAGGTGATGAAGCTTAAACAAGCAGGGGCTATCAAAGAGGTTTTTTACCCTAAATGGTTGGCCAACACCGTGGTAGTCAAGAAGAAAAATGGAAAGTGGTGAGTTTGTGTAGACTTCACGGACCTAAACAAAGCCTGCCCAAAGGACCCGTTCCTCATACCTCGGATAGACCAGCTGGTGGATGCGACAGCGGGCCATCCTCGGATGAGTTTCCTGGATGCCTTTCAGGGCTATCATCAAATACTGCTGGCCCTGAAGGACCAGGAGAAGACAACCTTTGTGACGCCTACTGGGAACTATCACTACAAAGTAATGTCGTTTGGCCTGAAGAACGCAGGTTCCAACTATCAAAGGATGACGACAAGAATGGTCGAGCCACAGTTAGACAAGAATATTGAAATCTATGTTGATGATATGGTGGTAAAGAGTAAGATGGTGTCTGAACACTTGGGAGACCTCGACAGCAACTTTAATGTCTTAAGGAAGCACAAGCTACGCCTGAACGCTTCCAAGTGCTCTTTTGGCGTGGGATCAGACAAGTTTTTGGGCTATATGGTTACTCATAGGGGGATTAAGGTCAACCCTGACCAGATCAAGACCATTAATGACCCAAAACCACCGCAAAACGCCAAGGAGGTTCAAAAGCTTACTAGGATGATCACCGCCCTAAATCGATTCATTTCCAGGTCGGCAGATAGATGTAGACCATTCTACCTCTTGATCAACAAGTGGAAAGGATTTGAATGGTCCGAGGACTGTATCGTGGCCTTCCAGCAACTCAAGGAATACCTATCGCGGCCACCTATCATGTTTAGTCCCACGGCCGATGAAGTCCTATACGCATATATTGTTGTGGCTCCTCATGCTGTGAGCTTGGTACTAATACCAGATGACAACGGCCTCCAAAGGCTGGTCTATTACATGAGCAAGTTGCTACATGAGGCTGAGGTCAGATACTTACCCTCGGAAAAGGCAATACTAACTGTGGTCCATGCTACGCGAAAGCTTCCCCATTATTTCCAAGCCCACACAGTGGTTGTTCTAACTCAATTGCCCTTGAAGTCCATACTTTGGACTGCCGATTACACTGAAAGGATTGCCTTATGGAATACGATTCTGGGAGCTTTTGACATTAAGTACATGCCTCGGACCTCAATAAAGGGCCAGGTCCATGCTATGAGCTTGGTACTAATACTAGATGACAATGGCCTCCAAAGGCCGGTCTATTACATGAGCAAGTTACTACATGAGGCTGAGATCAGATACTTACCCTCGGAAAAAGGCAATACAGCTGTGGTTCATGCTACATGAAAGCTTCCCCATTATTTCCAAGCTCACACAGTGGTTGTTCTAACTCAATTGCCCTTGAAGTCCGTACTTTGGATTGCCGATTACACTGAAAGGATTGCCTTATGGAATACGATTCTGGGAGCTTTTGACATCAAGTACATGCCTCAGACATCAAGTACATGCCTCAGACCTCAATAAAGGGCTAGGTCCTAACTAACATGGTGGCCGAATTTGCTGAACCATTTGTAGAAATAGTAACAGAACAGTGCAACGTGGATGAAAAATCGGTTGGCGTAATCTCCGCACCAGGAACCCCATGTTGGAAGGTGTACGTTAATGGCGCAGCAAATCAAAGGGGATCCAGAATGGGGCTAGTCCTAATATCTCCTGAGAAGACTATCATAGAAAAATCTCTAAGACTTAGGTTCTCGGCCACAAATAACAAAGCCAAGTATGAAGCCTTGTTACAAGGAGTGGCCATGGTACGAGAATGCCAGAGATGAGAGGAAAGATAGTAGAAATGTTCTCGGACTTAAGACTGGTAGTAGGTCAAGTAAAGGGAGAGTTGGAGGCCAGAGATGCGATGATGTAAGAGTACCTAAGCCGGGTTAAACGCTTGTAGCCAAGCTTCAATCTGTTCAATTTGTCACACATTTTCAGAAGTGGAAATACCCACGCAGATTCATTGGTCATGCTTGCTAGCTCCTCGACAGGGGAGCTCCCTCGAATTATTCTCATCGAGCATTTGGATAGAGTAGGTGAGGTTGCGAAGGACACGATCCGTATCCATGAGCTCAAAGTGGGTCCTAACTGGATGGACCCCATAGTAAAATTCCTCAAAGATGATATCTTGCCTGAGGAGAGGTCGGAGGTTGAAAAAATACGAAGAAATGCCCCTCGGTTCTGGTTGTTCGAGAATTACAAGCTGTACAAGCGCTCATATTCTGGGCCGTATTTATTATGTATTCACCTTGAGGCATCGAAGCTACTGCTTGAAGAGTTGCACGAAGGGATCTGTGGGAGTCATATAGGAGGAAGATCTCTATCGCACTGAGCCATCACTAGGGATATTGATGGCTAGGATTGCAGAAGGAAGCCTTGGAATACGTCAAGAAATGTGACCAGTGCCAAAGGTTTGCCCCGAACATCCATCAGCCAGGAGGAGTTCTCAAAACTTTGTCCAGCCATGGCCGTTCGCCCAGTGGGGCCTAGATATTGTAGGCCCCTTCCCCAAGGTAGCAGGAAATAAGAGATATCTGTTGGTGGCACGAATTACTTCACCAAATGGGTCGAAGTTGAGCCACTGGCTAACATCAGAGACGTAGATGCTAAGAAGTTCAAACCCTTATTTCAGATAATGAACTCTAATTTGATAGCAAGGCCTTCAGAAGACACTGTTGCGAATTAGAGATCACAAACAGGTACTCTACCCCAGCTTATCCTTAGGGAAATAGGCAAGTCGAGGCTGTCAATAAAGTCATCGTCAATGGGCTTAAGAAAAGACTGGATGATGCCAATGAGAGATGGGTAGAAGAGCTGCCACACGTCTTATGGACTTACTAGACCATGTTGCAACGATCAATAGGAGAGACGCCTTTCGCCATGACCTATGGGGCCGAGGCTATAATCGCCCTAGAGACAAACTTCCCAATGCTGAGAACGAACTCCTTCACTCCATGCGACAATGATGAACTACTGGAAGAGAGCCTAGATCTAATCGAGGAAAGAAGAGAAAAAGCAATGATCCAATTGGCCTATTACCACTAGAAGCTCAAGCAGGGATATGACGCCAATGTGAAGTTAAGGCCATTAGCGCCAGGTGATTTAATGTTAAGGAAAGTTATGGGTGCTGCCAAAAACCCATCTTGGGGAAAGCTTGGACCCAATTGGGAAGGACCATTTCAGATTACTTCAGTAGTAGGAATAGGTGCATACTACTTAGAAGACTAAGATGAAAAAGCTGTACCTCATCCATGGAATGTAAATAACTTGAAAATGTACTATTATTAACAAAAGCATTTCTCTAATTCAAATTCTTAATCCGCTATGATTATATGTCTTGTATTTTGACAAAAATATAAGTATTAGACAGAATTAAGGTCTTACATGGTCCTCAAACTCAAACCTATAGGGAAACTAGTTACTTCCAAGAAGAATCTAAGTAGTAGACAGAACCAAGGTCTTGCATGGTCCTCGAACTCAAACCTATGACGAAACTAGTTATTCTCAACAAGAACCTAGGCGGTCGCTATTATTATCTTTTGTGATTATGGTGGGATCTGAATAAGTGATATGCACTCCATAATAATCTGGTCCTCGCTCTCCAATTAAGGTACCAATAAATGAATCTATTCTCCTTACATAGATAGATAGGTAGGATTTGGAGGTGAGTTTTAACAAGTCCGCCATCAAATTAGTTATTCTTTTGACACCTCCCATTATTTTGAAATTTCTAGAAAATTAAGGATCAATAGTGTGGGGATGGATCCTTGAACCACAGCCTTAGAAGAAGTTAATGAGATCAAAAATTTGCACAAATTACGAACATTGCCTAAACATGCGCTCGATACCTCGGAATTGGGGTTTTAGGGCTTAATTATAAGCATGGTATATATATTATCAGTTTCACACATGGGATTCATACTAACAGTGATAACAAATAACAAAAAGCGCGTAAGACAAAAAATAGAAGAAGGGAAATTTCATTCATTCAATAAAGCCTCATTACAGCAAACCCC
This sequence comes from Quercus rubra, assembly GCA_035136125.1. Taxonomy (NCBI): domain Eukaryota; kingdom Viridiplantae; phylum Streptophyta; class Magnoliopsida; order Fagales; family Fagaceae; genus Quercus; species Quercus rubra. The sequence continues at coordinate 47,756 of JAXUIC010000105.1, forward strand.
TATGTTCCATAAATAAAAAAAAAAATAAAAAAAAAAAAAAAAAAAAAACAACACCGAAACAAAAACAAAATAGGAGCTACCTTGGGTGGCCTACTCCTTTGGCCTGGTCTCGGCTCCTCCTCCTCCCTCAGAAAGCTAAGCAAGAAAGGTCTCGAGATCCTTGGAGCCCTCGTCGAGGGGAATAGCCTGAAGGGGCTCGACAAGAAGAACTGGCTCCTCGGCATGGGAGGCCTGAGCATCACCTGTGGACTCTACAGTCTTCTGTGGTGCATCAGGGTTCTGGCCTTCACTCGTCTTAGCCGCACCAGAAGGCTCGCTTTCCTTGGCTGACTCCTCAGGAGAAGTTATTGCCAGAACAACTCCAGATCTAGCAGCCTCAGCCTTTTCCGGAGCATCCCTAACCTTGGAGCTGGAATGGGCAGCTTTCCTAATGGTAGGGGGGTAGTACACATGCTCCACCTTCCATAAGTCGGATGAAACTTCAACCCCAACTTGCTTAAGGGCCTCATTCCAAACCTGGGAACAGTAGAGCCTGTATATCCCAGGGACTTGAGCCTTGAGGGTGGCCTGGGTCTCGGCCACTCCCAAGTCATAGGCCTCCTCCTCGGCCTTCTCCTTAGAGCTCTCAGCCTCCACCCTGACGAACACCGCCTTTTCCTTGGCCCTCAGGGCTTCGTCCCTGGCCCACTCTGCAACGTTTTTGGCCCCCTCTACCTCGGCCAGTTTCTTCTTCAGATCGACGATCTGTTTCTTGGCAATCTGTAGCTGGTCCTCAGCCTTTAGTAGGCACCTTGTCTGATCCTCAGCCTGCTTTTGGGCATTGGCCAGGCTTGATTCAATGCTGTGCCTGGCCCTAGTCATCTCCTTTAAGTCCTCCCTCGCTTTCAGGAGGTTAGCCTCGGAGTTCTTGAGGGTTCGAGTAGCATCCAAGCACTTGTCATGCTCTTGCTCTAGGGCTTTGTTTTGGTCGTTGGTTGCCTCCTCTAACTTATAGGTAGCCTGGATGGCCTGCCAATTAAAACAAGCACGCAATGAGTAAGGAACCAAGGAACAAGCATCATCGAAACCATAAGTGTTGGGAGCCTTACCATTCCCAGGTACCTCTTGATGCTGAGGAAGACTTCTTGCCTCCTCAGACTCCCCAGCTCGGCCATATCATCAGGGAGTAGTAGAGATCTCTCCAACGCGTCGACCATTTAGGCGCCTCCCCCCCCCCCCTTAAAGTCCCTTAGGGAGGCACTGTCCATTAGGGGCTCCCAATGGAGCATTGGGGCAGGAAGCCAGGCCTGAGGCTCAGGCTATGTAGCGACCTCCTTATCCTGGCCCTGGTGCACGATCTTTATTTGCTTCAAAGCTCGTAGGGCTTCATCTTCCTCTTGAGAGGAGCGGGATCTCCCCTCATCCATAGGCTCATTACCCTTGAAAGCCTTCTTCCTTTTAGGATCGACGGGCTGAGGAGGAAGAGGAAGTTTGGATGGCTGCGATGGAGCGAATGATGACCTGGTCTAGGAAGGTTGAGACTTGGGCGGAGGAGGGGAAGGCTTGGGCTGAGATTTCCCCAACGCATCCTTCCCCAGTTGGCCGTCGATTAGGTCAAGAAGGTTGGTGGGAGGCTTTCTCTTGAAACCCATTTCAGCCTGTGAAGAGGTCCCTTGGAGATTCGTTTCGGACAAGCTAGGGTCGCCCAAGTCACCAGAAGGATCCTTGGACGGATCGAATTGGTCAAATACACCAAATTCGTCCTCAAATTGGCCTAATTCAATGACTTGCTCTTCGCCTTCTGCCCCTACTTCCTCCGTCTCTACAGCTTGTTGGGATGAAGAGGAGCCTGCCAACGTAGCACCCCCTTTATTAGAAGATCCTTCAAGAAGTAAGAAACCATGCTCCGCTACGGTAATTCTGTGAAGCCACGGATCTTTGGCTTTGATCATGTATTTCGGAGCCGAGAATGACTTTTGAATAGGATCGTACCCAAGGATCTTGTGAGCAGCTCTGACCTGGAAGTCACCTTCTTTCACAAAGACCTCCACCTTAAGAATGGTCTCCAAATCCACCCGGTTAACCAAGTGAAAATGACGCTAAAAGGCGTGAGGATCTACAAAAGAGAAAGCACACCCCCATTAGCAACCAAACAAATGCCAACTACAACAACACCAAGGATCAACCTTCTCCTACTCAAATGCCCAACTTGGTGTCCCCTCTTGAGTTGGGCAGGGAAGGTCATCGTGCCACGCCCCTAACACAATGAGAAAGTCTTTATTTAGCCATTTGCTAGACTCGGTGAGACATTGAATGAGCTGAACCTTGTCATCCTTAGCTTTCATATAATAGGATTTACTCTTAAGGTGTTGGAGGTTGTAGCACCAATTTACGTCATGATGGGTCAACCTCAACTCCATCTTCTCATTTAGGGCGTCCACGCAACCCAAGATCCTAAACGCATTGACAACACACTAGATGGGAGCTAGTCGGAAGTGCCTAAGGTAGTCCCTCATCACTGGCCCCATAGGAATCCTCATACCCCCTTCTAGGAAGGCAATTATAGGAATCACTACCTCACCCTTTTGCCTCATAATGTGCCATTCACCTTCTTTACAGTACCTCAAACCTACAATGTTGGGTATTCTGTAATCAGCGATGAATTTCTCCATCGCCTCTTCCGACTCAACCAACCTCTTAAATCTACCCATCCCTAGGATCGACTAAAAACTCAAGGAGGGGCGAAGGAAAGAAAGGGATAGGAAGAGAAGAAACTTAAAAGAGAGAAAATACGAGTTAGAGAGAGGAGAAAACTTACAGAAGTGAGGAAAAGCTCCTCAGACAGGCTTTTTATGCTGAAAAGAGGCGTAAGTTTGGCTGAACACTTGACCAAATTTAAGGTATATGCGCAAGAACTCTTAAGTGTAAAAGTAAAGAGACAGATTGGTTCGAATGGGTATTTATACCCCCAATTAAAATAACCGCATGAATTTTCCCGCCCATAAAAGCTAGAGAAATCTCCACCGTTGGATTACCATCACACCATCTAACGTGGGGAGCACAGAGCAGCCAGAATTTAATGAGGACGCGCCCCGGACCGAAGCGCCAAAAACGTGCCTTAGGCAAGTGAAAAGGCTTTGACATTGACGGAGGATAAGACCTGACAAGCCATGACGGGGGCCCGAGAACATCAAAACTCTCATCTCCGTCCGAGGAGTCGGACATCAAGATTTTGAGGGGCTATTGTGGGGCCGAAGGATTTGGCAACCCCAGCCCATTTCATATCAAGCCCAAGGCCCATGCCGAGAAGGAAGAAATGTCTGAGGACGAACAAAGAAGTTCCAAACTGCCAGGAGACATTGCCGAGGACAATCCTGCCCTCGGCAAACCGAGGTCACGGAAGGATAAAGCGGCACGCCCTTGAAGACAACCTCCCCGGGCGTCCCAAGCAAAAAGGACTAACACAGTGGGTCAGCCATGGGAGCATGGTGGAGGAGCAATTCCAGGAGAAGCTGTCACCTCCGCATTAAATGCCCATAGTTGACAATCTGGCCACATTAATGAGGAAATGACCCTTGAACAGTATCACCTTGGTCGCTGCAACTCACAACAAGTTGAAAAAGGCAGCAGATGGGACAAGCACTCAAATAGTAACCTGCATGATCAACAAATGGAGGGCCAAAATCAATGGAAATGAGGTATATAACGAAAGAAACCCTCCAGGAATGGGGGATCAAAAGATAGATTGAAGAAAGATGGTTGCTATTTCTACCACCCTGGAAAGCTTCTATAACTAAGCACCGAAGAACCAAGAAGAAGAATCAGTCCTCGGATCAAGCCCGAGGACAAACTATCACTCTTCCCCCCACGTGTTTGACCATAACATCTATCTACGATCATGTCCGGTTGTTGAAACCCTCACTAAAACCCAGTTCTTGAGCCCATTCTCTACCAAATTTATTGTATTGGGCCCGTGGGATTTGAGCTTATTCATGTAACAGTAGAAGTGCTCAATCCCTGACCCTACAACAAATTTTGCAAAAAAGAAAATGACCAATTCAAATCCACATAAGTTTGAAGAAAAGCATACAAATTTTGTTTCATGATATTGACAAAAAATAATATACCAAAAAAAAAAAAATCATCTTATACATTCCGAAAACAAACATATTTATTGCACTCTTTTAACAAGTTATTACTTATATATATATATATATATATGCATTTCATAATACCTTAATTTCACACAATATGAATTTATTATATAACTTAAAAGTAAAATATTTAATTATTTTTATTATCAATTCTATTATCTAATTTTAAGTAAATTAATATAACTATTTACATGTGAATTTTGATTAAGCTGTGCATCGCATGGGCATAATGCTTGTCTATATATATATATATATATATATATATCCGAAACCTATAAAGCTCTCACAATTTTCCACGTTAGTACAATATTTAAATAAAATTATTTTTGTTTAGTCCAAACTTAGTAAAGAGTGAAACTCTATCTCTCTAACAAGTCCAACTTAAACTCAAATTCATCATTATCATTTTTTTTAAACAAAATTATTTTTGTTTAATCAAAACAACTTAACAAGGAGTGAAACTCTCTCTCTCTAATAAGTCAAACTCAAACTCAAACGTTGATAATCTATATAAAAACATAAATTCTAATAGGACTTAAAAAAATAAATAAATAAATAAACAAAGAAAAAAAGAGACTCACGTTAAAAATAGGACTAAAAAAAAGGGTAAATTGCAAATTGCACCCCTAATATTTGGGATTGCTTGGATTTTACATCCTGAAGTTTGAAAAACTGGATTTTACACCCTGAAGTTTACTTCTATTAGCAAAATCAGACCCTCCGTTAGTGGTTTGCTGATGTGTCCGTTAAGTGCCACATCATATTGTGACATTTGCTAGTTGGACCACTTAAATAGTGACATGTGTTATTAACTATTTAATCTCTTTAGCTAAAATTAAACTAAATCTATATTTTTTTTAGCATTTATTTTCAGGTTATTCGAAATTTCCCCAAGAAAATCAAGAATCTCTTTCCAAAGAAACATTGAAAAATGACAACGTGATGCAAAAATCCAAATGAATCTACCCATAGACAAACAAACAAAAAAAAAAAAAAAAAAATAACCCAGCATTTTCTGGGTAACCAAACAGAAAATTTTCCCAAGAAACTCAACACAATAATTAATGAGCAAAACCAACAACCAAAATACTTAAAATACAATATTTTGGGCATTCAAAATTTTCTCAAGAAATCAATATTTTCTATCCAAACAAACACTAAAAAAATTACAACTCAAATTAAAAACCCATTCGAAAACACATAAACAATTTCAACAGGGCACATATCAAAACCCACGGATCTACAAGCCCTCATTTCCCAAACCCAAATGAAATTCTCAAGCTTTCATAACCTAATCACCAAATCAACCAAAGGATAAAACAAAAAGAGTGAGAGATCGGCGGCCATCAGTGGTGGAGACCCCGTTGACTTGTGCTGCTGTGTACGATGGTCATACTCTTGAGGTTCCGACATGGCTGAGCTTGAGAGAGAGACCTGCGAGATTAGAGAGATAGAAAGCCAACCTTCTGTGGCTCGTGGTGGTCGATGGCGGCGGCTGAGGTTTGGTTGCATGAAGCTTGGCCACCAACACTCAATCTGCTCCGCTGCTGGCTTAATCTCCTCTTCACTCTCTCTCCCTCTGTCTATGATAAACACACCAGTTTGTGGTTTATTGATATTTTGTTGGTTTGATTGTTGCTGTGTGAGAAGTTCTTGATGTTCATAAAATCTGAACGAACATTTTGTAATATTTTCTCTAGCTACCAGCAAAGGCTTAAGTTTAATGGAAAGGAAGAAGACATTAAAGAAAGTGAACAATTCCCATGAGAAACCTAGCATGATAGTTGCTAAGGAAATTAATTATTTTATTTTAAAAAAAGTTTTTATTTAATTATTTTTAAAAAGTTTTTATTTTATTTATTTAAAGTTTTAAGTTATTTATCTGATGTGGATTTATTATGTCCATATGTCATATGTTAATTGAATCAACTAGTACACTTCATCAATTTATGTGCCACTTAACGAACAAGTCAGCAACCCACTTACGGAGGGGCTGATTTTGCTAACGAAAGTAAACTTTAGAGTGTAAAATCCAAGCAACCCCAAACATTAGGGGTGTACTTTGCAATTTACCCAAAAAAAAAAAAGACTTAGGTGTGTTTGAGTGGTATTTGATTACCAATTTGCCACGTCTGGGTTTTATATTTACCCTCTCTTCTATGTATTTGGTACATGTACTGATGTACTATTTTTTGCTTGTATTTTCATTCATATTTTTTATTTTTAAGATCCTTCTCAAGTTTATAATTATCTTATACTTTGTAAAAGTCCTTTTGCACATAAGGTAGAAGTCATGCTCAAAGTTTAGCTCATTGAAAGAGAGGTGGCTCAGTGATGATCTCCCTCTTAAGTTTCTTCTTGGTTGGTTTTTTTATTTTTAGCAGGTGATCTTTGCTATGCAATCTTCTAACTCAAAATTTCAAAGCTATGAACTTTTAGTTGCTAATATTTTAATATTTTATACTCTTATTGCCATGATTGCATTAGTGGAAATTCAATTTCATTCTAGCCAAGCTAAATAAGGTTGCTGTAATGTTAGCTTTATGTCGAATTTTTTATATTGTTATTAATGAATTGTATCTTTTATGTTGAATTTTTTATTTGCTTTCATATGTGCCTGAGATTTTCTTTCTATTTTATTCTTTTGTTATATTTAGAATTGATTTTCTTTTGAGTATTTGGATTAATCTTCATATTTATATTGACATTGTTTTCGTGAGTTTGGTTTTTGGGTTGAAATTTCTACTAATTATTTTTTTATATTGTACATGGCAGATAAAACATTTCTATTTTTTTGGAGAAAAATCAAAATTGCAACCTATGTCTTCTAGACTAGGGACCAATAAATTTTTATTTGGTATGTTATCTATAAATTTGTTGAATTTGGTTTGGTTTTGAAGTAGAATTTAGGGATTCTATAAATTTTGAAGTTTTAAGTCTTGGGGTTTTTGGTATTTGCGTCTCAGTAGGTTGATCTTAATTCTTCACCTTAAATGCTTTTTATTTAGGTTCATGTGATTTTTTGTTTTCTTATTAAAAGCTATGATTTTTGGTTGATTAATTATTTGTTCGAGAAACATATATTGCTACTCAAATTTGAAACTTGGTGTGTCTTCGTCATATCATGGTCTTTGTTTATATATTTGCAGTTTATATTAGTTTTGAGTGTGTGTGTGTATATAACTATTGGGAGTTTTGCTTTATTAATTTAAGAATTGTAAATTACTTAATTTGTAGGTTTCGGTAACTATGCACTTGCAATTCAATAACGTTCAATGTTAGATGACACTTCTAAACTATGGAAAAGTATAGAAGTTAAATATTTCTTCATTTTTTTTTTCTAGAGTCAATAGTTTTTCCGTGCATCATACGGGTTAGCAACTAGTATATATATATATATATACACACACGTAAAATATGCTTTGAAGAGGGTTTGTACAAGTGATGCTTTAACTGTTTAACATGCTTTGGAGAGGGTTTGTACAAATGCTTGCACCAAAAGTATTATCTTGGATTTCCTCTCGCACTAGTGTCATCATGTGGTGGAAATATATATATATATATATATATATATATATATATATATGAATGAAATTCATGATCTCCCTGCAGGTAAGCCAATAAGAATAATATTAGAAAATGATCAGAAGTAAGATGTAATAATTCTTGATGCACTTTTTTAGTATATCATGATAATAGACTAATACTAGTTATGTGCTTATTCAATTTGATGCATTATTATTTAATCAACTTATATATAAATCTCATAGTAACTGATAATTTTGAAATTTGATTAATTGAATTCATTTTTATTAGTATCATGTTCATGTCTTGGAAGTTTGAGTTTTACCCAAGTAACAATGGGGGTTACCATGTAAAGCTCTCCAAATTGATATCAAAATGCTTTGGCACATTTAAGGAGACATGTTCTTTATAGTAAAATCAAGACATGCTTTCTACCAGTTCATAAAAGAATAAAATTAAAAAATCAAGACATGCTTCCTTGAAGTATGGATTGGACCCCGCAAGTGCTAAAAATGTGTACTTAACAAGAGCATCTTTGAGTATTTGACTATTCCATTAGGCATGTGTAGTCTTCCATCTTACACACACACTGTAATTGATGCATTATTATTTAATCAACTTATATATAAATCTTATAGTAACTAATAATTTTGAAAATTTGATTAATTGAATTCATTTCTATTATTATCATGTTCATGTCTTGGAAGTTTGAGTTTTACACAAGTAACATTTGGAGTTACCATGTAAAGCTCTCCAAATTGATTTCGAAATGCTTTGGCACATTTAAGTAGACATGTTCTTTGTAGTAAAGTTAAGACATGCTTTCTTACCAATTCCTCAAAAAAAAAAAAAAAAAAAAAGTCAAGACATGCTTCCTTGAAGTATGGATTGAACTTTTACCCTACAAGTGCTAAAAATGTGTGCTTAACAAGAATATTTTTGAGTATCTGACTATTCCATTAGACATGTGTAGTCCCTCATCCTACACACACTGGGTAATTGATGCATTATTATTTAGCCAACTTATATATAAATCTCATAGTAACTAATAATTTTGAAAATTTGATTAATTGAATTCATTTGTACTAGTATATCATGTTCATGTCTTGGAAGTTTGGGTTTTACACAAGTAACATTTGGGTTACCGTGTAAGCCCTCCAAATTGATGTTGAAATACTTTGGCACATTTAAGGAGACATGTTCTTTATTGTAAAGTTAAAACATGCTTTCCTCAAGAAAAAATAATAATAAATAAATAAATTCAAGACATGCTTCCTTGAAGTATGGACTAGACTTCTACCCTATAAGTACTAAAAATGTGTACTTCACAAGGACATCTTCAAGTATTTGACTATTCCATTAGACGTGTGTAGTCCCCCATCCTACACACATTGGGGTAATTGATGCATTATTATTTAATTAGTTTATATATAAATCTCATTGTAACTAATACCATAGGGGTGGTTGGTCTAGTGATTATGGGCTCACTCCTAAGGGTTTGGGAGGTGGAGGTCCCAGGTTTGAATCCCGTTGTAGAAAGTGCTTTGGAAGTTTCTTCAGGTGAAAGAAACCAACTTAGGTCGCCTTTCTCTACCCATTTTTTTGTTATTAAAAAAAAATAGTAACTAATAATTTTGAAAATTTGATTAATTGAATTCATTTCTATTAGTATATCATGTTCATGTCTTGGAGGTTTGGGTTTTACACAAGTAACATTGGGGTTACCATGTAAAGCCCTCCAAAATTGATGTTGAAATGCTTTGGCACATTTAAGGAGACATGTTCTTTATAGTAAAGTCAAGACATGCTTTCTTGAAGTATGGACTGAACATCTACCCTACAAGTGCTAAAAAGATGTACTTAACAATGACATTTTCGAGTATCTGCCTATTCTATTAAGCATGTATAGTCTCTTATCCTACACATACCGGGTAATTATAAGGAAGAATTCCTTAGGGGGTGGTCCTAATATACCGACAAGAGGTTTTGAATCTAAGATCTTATAGATATCATGAGGTCTTATGAACTACTAAGCCAACACCTTGAGGTTGTTGGAGAGGACCTAATTCTTATCTACTTTCCTTGCAAAAACTAGAAGGTCTTATTCTAATATTTTATCCCTACAGATTTACGGTCTTTCTAAAGAATTGTTTCAGTCTAGAACTCTCTTTTGGAAAGCGTCAAAGGCTTTGAAAGTCTTTGTTCCCACACGCATTGTTAACCTCTCCAATTGATGCATAAATGCATTGCATTTTAAAACTTCTGTACCAACTACCAAGTATAGGACTTCTGTTAATTTTGTGGTAACTAGTATTAAAAACTTGAATCATTTCTTTATGTAACACCCAACTATGACCAAGAACCTTCTTGAATCCTTGTAGCTTAATGATTACACAAAATTTCCACCCCCTTTTTAAATTATTATGAGATAATGACCAGTGAAAACGTTCGAAAAGTATTATATATTTGATTATTACTCTTCCAGGTTAGGATAGTAGGTTACATAATAGAACCTATCATATATGGTCCCATAAAAAGCTCTCCACAAAGAATTTCATTTCCACGCCTTTATTCTTATCTCTTTTTTTCCTTTCAGTCTTTCTAAACAACTATTCTTTTTCTTCTCTCTTGTGGTTGTGGAGAGCTTTGGCACATATAAAAATGGTTGTTGACTTCAAAACGACTTGGAACTTGGGAGTCTTTGTTCCCATTGCCACCGGCTATGTTTATGTGCAGTTGAGTTGCTGAGCTCCACCAAAAACAAAAAGGAACTCATCTTTTATTAGGTAGCCATTCCAAACCCAATATAACACAGCCAGGTGGAGCAAGTCACCATCTTAGAGTCCCACACAGTCAAGTCTAAAAAATTAGAGGTCTGGCTGGGGTTAGCAATGCATGGAATTGTTGTGGGTAAGATGGGATATGACATTACAAAAAAAATGAAAAATTATTGAATGTTTATGTGTCGGTTTACTAGTACTAGTTGGTAATGTGGTAGCTGAATCTGATTGGTTTCTATCAGCAAAGAAGGAAAATGTAAAAGTGATGAATGTGGCCTCCTCTCCTCTTTGTACACCCCTAACTTGAGTCACAACCACAGGATTACTCTCTTTTGAGTCACTGTTCCCTCTCCCACTTAACACGAACATCCAAAAAAAATAGAGTACTACTAACATTAAAGTTGAAAAAGACCGTTCCTAGCTAATATAAAACTTTTTGAAGCATTTTATAGCCAATCAACTTTTGCAATTGATGTGAACTTTGCAGTTTAATGGTATTGTTTCATCTAGAACTAAGATTCAAATCCCCTATAATAATAATAATAATAATACCTTGTGCAATTGATACATTGAATTGGGCTTTTTACTTTTTATCTACTAAAAGGATCCTTTTTCCGTTGTGTAAGGAAATTTCTAGTACATAAATTATTACTTAAGTGTTCGATTGTTAGAGGTAAAAATGCAAAAGAAGAAATGATGAGTCTCATGCAATAAGTGGTTGATTGAAAATTGAAAGTGCTCACTACTCACAATCATGTGTCAACCATTTTTGCATATTGTAAATTTTAGTTGTACCCCTAAAATTATTCAATAATTGAGTAATTAGGTCTAGTGGCGGTTTTAGAAATTTTTTTTAGAATTGTCATTAAAAAACTTAAATTATACAAAATCTAATAAAAAGATAATTTCATATATTTGACTACAAAAACACACACACGCAAACACATAAAGTCTTACAATTTCCTTATACAAATTTTCTTATTTTAAAATCGTTACACCTCTTTCAAAATTTTAGTTAAAATTTTAGACCCACCCACCCTTTGATCCTATCGTTAATAATGTATTTATAAACAAATTTGTAAATATGAGACTTGATTTGATTTAAGTGTACGTAAATACATATATGTATAAAATGTATTTATATGGATTGATGATTTTTTTTTAATAGCTAAAATACCATTAATGACCAATTTTAATCCAAATATTTCAGGTAAATCTAGGTCATCTCAAATGACACTAATTTTCCTTCTACTTGCTCGTGGACCAAAATTGGGTTTGGAATTTCAATCAATTTGATATAATTGAGATGGTGTTCGAAAGTGCATTAGACAACATTAATTATTGGTGAGTTTGGATGACATGATTTTAGCATTTGGATTTAGATTTGGATTTGGGTGATTACAATCCAAATATCTTGTTTGGGAAGTTAAAAAAAAGGTCAAGGATTTAGATTTGACAAATCCACCAAGGATTGTAATATTTTAAAATGCTTGGATTTAAAATAACTCATGGAGTAAAATTAATGGATTATAAAACCAGGCATTTCAAATCTGTTAATTTAAAATCCAAATCCAAATTTAAATTTAAGTTTCCTAAAGCAACCTTAGGGGCTTTGAGTAGATAAATTCCAAACGAGCAACTCACTCACCAAATTTTTATTTTGGGGGGTGGGGGAGGAAACTTTATCCAAAAAATGTTTGTGTTGCTAACGAAAATCATTTTAGTCTAATCGAGTATTTTCCTCACCCAAACGCCTAAAAATGAGAAGAACATTTTCCAGAAAGTATTTACATTAAACAAATGTGGCGTTAGTGAAAAAGATATTTCTAGCCAGCCTTACCCACATTTAATTTTCACTTTATTATAGTGGAAATAGTTCTTTCATTCTTTGGTAGGATTTGTCTTGTTTACTGGTCATAAATAATAGAACTTAGTTTTATTTCCAAAAAACAAAAGAAAAGAAAAAAGAACTTATCCTGACATTTAACTTGAAGCTCATTGCATTTATAGTGGAAATCTTATCTTGCTCCTCCTCAGTTTGCGTAGGATGTGGCTCGTTACTAGTCATAACTCATAAGTAAAGAGTAAGAGTAATGGAGAGAATTTGCTATAACTTTTTCCGACATTTAATTACTTAGGAAACGGAGAGCAACATTTCCTTTAAAGAAACCAAAGACATTTAAATACTTAAAAAAAAAAGCATAGATATTTAAAATTTACATATTTGAAACATGAAAAAATGATTAATTATATAAGATCCACGTTTATGTGAGATGAATATATATATATGTATATTTATTTATTTATTTATTTATTTATTTATTTTTAAATTTATGAAAATGTTATGTGCTAGCTTTTATTATTAATACTATCTTGTAACTTCATACATATGCATGATATGGGTACCTGAGGACCGAGGAGGTAGCTGAAGGATCGTAATGTTGGCCCGAGGATTGAGGAGGAAGCTGAAGAGTCGCACTAATGACGTAAAGATGCTGTAAGCCACAGGCCCAAGGGAAGAAGCCGCCCGAGGAAGGGAGGAAAAGAATCATGGTACTCCGAGGCATTCAGAAGGAAGTAAGGATCAGAAGAGAGTGGAAGATAGTGGGCAGTAGGGATGCTTTAGGCCTAGTGTAGCCTATTGCATCCGCATTAATTGGAAGACAACAGTTTTATCAGCCGCATTAATGAGGAAGTGACCTGAACAGTGTAGGTCACAGCTAAGCAGGTTCCTGCCACCACCTTCTTCAGATGTGAAAGGTAAAAAATGTCGGAAAAGGAGGGGAGTTAGGTAGAAATGGATGGTGAGGATGCGATGGAGGAGAGCTATATGATGAAAGGATAGAGCATTGGGGAGAGTGGGGAAAAAGAAGCAGAGAGAGAGGGAGAGAAAGAGAAATAGAAAAGAGTGCATTGAAAGAGAAAGGGGAACAATATTATTTCTTAGGTGAATCTTGCTTCCTCGGGAGTCTTTGTGTAAAGCTTGATACTCATTTATACTTGAATACAAATATGATTCTTTCCTATAATTGTCCTTGGGTAGAGCTCATTGCTGTTATTCTTTCCCATTTCTTACAAATTTTATTGACATAGTGCCAAGTTTGAAGTCTACAACCCGTTATTCTAAGTGGGCTTGGGCCACAAACTTTTTGGTCCTTACACATGAACATACTTAAAATATATACATTAAGATGCACAATATAATTCTTACATATATAATTTAAATATTATTGATAATCATTCTTTTTTTTTTTTTTAATTCTTTAAAAAGTCTTGTAAGAATATTATTAGGTAGAAAATGTAAATTTTATATTTAAAAAAAAAAAATCTATGTTCATTAATTTTAGATTATTTAGTTTTTGTATGCAATAACTTATTTGGATGGATATTTATGATATGGTCCCATATTTGACTCCAAAATTAATAAATAAAACTCTCTCTAAGAATAAATAAGTTATGACACATGACGCAAAATTGGACTTCAATTGTAGAATCTAATTGAATTTTTTCTTTACCTATTAATATATATATATATTTCCCTCTATAGAATCAAAAAGAACGTATACGTAAAATAAAAACATGCAAAACGTGATGCTTTAACTGTTTAACATGCTTTGGAAAGGGTTTGTACAAGTGCCTGCACCAAAAGTATTATCTTGGATTTCCTCTTGCACTAGTGTCTTTCATGTGGTGGAAATATATATATATATATATACATGAATGAAATTCATGATCTCCCTGCAGGTAAGCCAATAAGAATAATATTAGAAAATGATCAGAAGTAAGAAGTAATAATTCTTGATGCACATTTTTAGTATATCATGATAATATACTAATAGTAGTTATGTGCTTATTCAATTTGATGTATTATTATTTAATCAACTTATATATAAATCTCATAGTAACTAAAATTTTTGAAAATTTGATTAATTGAATTTATTTCTATTATTATCATGTTCATGTCTTGGAAGTTTGAGTTTTACACAAGTAACATTGGGAGTTACCATTTAAAGCTCTCCAAATTGATATCGAAATGCTTTGGCACATTTAAGTAGACATATTCTTTATAGTAAAGTCAAGACATGTTTTCTTACCGATTCCTTAAAAAAAAAAAAAAAAGAGTCAAGACATGCTTCCTTGAAGTATGGATTGAATTTTTACCCTGCAAGTACTTAACAAGAGTATTTTCGAGTATCTGACTATTTCATTAGACATGTGTAATCCCTCATCCTATACACACTTGGTAATTGATGTATTATTATTTAGCCAACTTATATATAAATCATAGTAACTAATAATTTTGAAAATTTGATTAATTGACATTTCTATTAGTATATCATGTTCATGTCTTGGAAGTTTGGGTTTTACACAAGTAACATTTGGATTACCGTGTAAGCACTCCAAATTGATGTTTAAATACTTTGGCACATTTAAGGAGACATGTTCTTTATAGTAAAGTTAAAACATGTTTTTCTAAATAATAATAAAAAAAAACAGTCAAGACATGCTTCCTTGAAGTATGGAATAGACTTCTACCCTGTAAGTACTAAAAATGTGTACTTTACAAGGACATCTTCAAGTATCTGACTATTCTATTAGAAGTGTGTAGTCCCCCATCCTACACACACTGAGGTAATTGATGCATTATTATTTAATCAATTTTATATATAAATCTCATAGTAATTAATACCACTGGGGTGGTTGGTCTAGTGATCATGGGCTCACTCCTAAGGTTTGGGAGGTGGAGGTCCCAGGATTGAATCCCATAGTGGAAAGCGCCTTAAAAAGTTACTTTAGATGGAAGAAACTAACTTAGGTCACCTTTCTCTTCCCATTTTTTCATTATTAAAAAAAATAGAAGCTAATAATTTTGAAATTTTGATTAATTGAATTCATTTCTATTAGTATATCATGTGTGAGTCTTGGAGGTTTGGGTTTACACAAGTAACATTGGGGTTACCATGTAAAGCCCTCCAAAATTGATGTTGAAATGCTTTGGCACATTTAAGGAGACATGTTCTTTATAGTAAAGTGAAGACATGCTTTCTTGAAGTATGTATTGGACATCTACTCTGCAAGTGCTAAAAAGGTGTACATAACAATGACATTTTTGAGTATCTGCTTATTCCATTAGGCATGTATAGTCCCCTATCCTATACATACCGGGTAATTATAGGGAAGAATTCCTTAGGGGTGGCCCTGATACATTGACAAGAGATTTTGAATCCAAAATCTTATAGATATCACGAGACCTTATGAACTACTAAGCCAACACCTTGGAGTTGTTGGAGGGGACCTTATTCTTATCTAATTTCCTTGCGAAAACTCAAAGGTCTTATTCTTATCTTTTATCCTTACAGATTTACGGTCTTTCTAAAAAATTGTTTCAGTCTAGAACTCTCTTTCGGAAAGCATCAAAGGTTTTGAAAGTCTTTGTTCCCACACGCATTGTTAACGTCTCCAATTGATGCATAAATGCATTGCATTATAAAACTTCTATACCAACTACCAAGTATAGGACTTTGTTAATTTAGTGGTACCTATTAAAAACTTGAATCATTTCTTTATGTAACACCCAACTATGACCAAGAACCTTAGTCTTGAATCCTTGTAGCTTAATGATTACGCAAAATTTCCACCCTCTTTTTAAATTATTAAGAGATAATGACCGGTGAAAACGTTTGAAAAGTACTATCTATTTGATTATTACTCTTACCAGGTTAGAATAGTAGGTTACATAATAGAACCTGCCATATATGGTCCCATAAAAAGCACTCCATAAATATTTTCATTTCCACACCTTTATTCTTCTCTCTTTTTTTCCTTTCCGTCTTTCTAAACAATTATTTCTTTTCTTCTCTCTTGTGGAAAGCTTTGGCACATATGACATATAAAAATGGTTGTTGACTTCACCATGACTTGGAACTTGGAAGTCTTTGTTCCAATTGCCTCCGGCTATGTTTATGTGCAGTTGAGTTGCTGAGCTCCACCAAAAAGGAACTCATCTTTTATTAGGTAGCCATTCCAAACCTAATATAATAACACAGCCAGGTGGAGCAAGTCACCATCTTAGAGTCCCACACGGTCGAGTCTTAAAGATTAGAGGTCTGGCTGGGGTTAGCAATGCATGGAATTGTTGTGGGTAAGATGGGATATGATATTACGAAAAAATGAAAAATTATTGAATGTTTATGTGTCGGTTTACTAGTACTAGTTGGTAATGTGGCAGCTGAATCTGATTGGTTTCAATCAGCAAAGAAGGAAAATGTAAAAGTGATGAATGTGGCCTCCTCTCCTCTTTGTACACCCCTAACTTGAGTCACAACCACAGGATTACTCTCTTTTTTGAGTCACTGTTCCCTCTCCCACTTAACACGAACAACCCAAAAAAATAGAGTACTACTAACATTAAAGTTGAAAAAGACCGTTCCTAATATAAAAATTTGAAGCATTTTACAGCCAATCAACTTGGGCAATTGATGTGAACTTTGCAGTTTAATAGTATTGTTTCATCTAGAACTAAGATTCAAATCCCCTATAATAATAATAATAATAATAATAATAATACCTTGTGCAATTGATACATTGAATTGGACTTTTTACTTTTTATATACTAAAAAGACCCTTTCCCGTTGTGTAAGGAAATTTCTAGAACATAAATTATTACTATAGTGTTCGATTGTAAGAAGTAAAAATGTAAAAAAATAAATGATGAGTCTTATGGAAAAAGTGGTAGTTTGAAAACTGAAAGTGCTCACTACTCACAATCATGAGTCAACCATTTTTGCGTATTGTAAATTTTAGCTATATCCCTAAATTTATTCAATAATTGGGTAATTGGGTCTAGTAACGGTTTTAGATATTTTTTTTAGAGTTCTCATTAAAAAATTTAAATTATAAAAAATCTAATAAAAAGAGAATTTCGTATATTTGATGACAAAAAAAACACACACACACATACACACACAAACACATAAAATCTTACAATTTTCTTATACGAATTTTCTTATTTTAAAATCGTTACACCTCTTTCAAAATTTTAGTTAAAATTTTTTTTTGACTTTTTTTTTTTAAGGACCTAATATATTGTTAAGTTAACAAAATTTGGCTACAAACTAAGTTGTAGCACAATGTTACAACTCTCATGAAACAAATTAACATTATTATATTTCTTGAAAATCTAATCGTTGAATTGTTCTTAAAACACATATTAAATTTCATGTTAATTGGATATTATTTACTATTCAATCTATAAACTTATTTTTTTATGTATAATTTTAGACTATAAAAATTCAATATTTAAACATATGATTAATGACATAATTATTGATTTTTGATCTTTTTAAAATTTTACAAATATAAAAATAGAAGAAGAAAATATAATTAAATAGTGAATTTGTCAAAATTTACATTCAATAAAAAATATATATATATTGAATGAAGTTATAGTTTTAGCCTATAATCAAGCTTGTTTTCAAATTTTGTCCAGGCTTTAATGATATTAGACTTAAAAAAAATTTAAAGTTGTCACAAAATTTTTTTAAAGAAAAAAAATCAAAATTTTTTTAATAATTATTTTTTTTTCCTGATCGCGTGGACTCTACGTGGAGCCGCCAGTGATTGGGTAAGTAACACTAATAGCCTACCCCTCCAAGATTCTCAGTATCAAACTCTCAAATTCTGAAACTCAAACAAAAGCTCACTGTAAAAACTTTTCAACCCTCAAATATTACCATACCACAAACAAAACTAAAAACTCAAAAAAGCATTTCAAACGTGCACGCCAATCCCAACATACCAATCTCCACAGTCCATAACAATTAACAAACACCAACTTCGTGGCACACAGTTCTTCTATTCCAACTTTGCCCCTTTCTCTCTCACTGCAAATTGCGAAGGGGATACGAAATTACGAACCGTGAGAAAAAAAAACACACACACAGACACGCAGGTCCCACTCCACAAAGTCCCTTCCAGCTAAGGTTGTGGAAAATTTTTCACTTTCACACAGACCCAGCCTCTGATCCTACCGTTATATATATACCTCACTCGCTTATCGTTTTCTTGCAAAACACTCACATCTCTTTCGGTTTCATACATTTGCTTTGCTTCACAAATGATGGCGACGCTTTCACAGCTCTCACTGCTACTCTTTCTCTCATTCTTCGCCACCGCTTTTTACTTCGCAGGTTCGTTATCTCCAAAATTCTCTATTATTCCGTTACTTTTGTTTTTCTTTCCTCCTTGGATTTCGACAAATATTTTTGAATTTCAGTGAAGTGAAACTTAAGCTATTATTTTTGTACTAATATATTTAGATAGGAACAACAACTTGGAAGTTGTAACTGAAATCTGAAAACGAATTTTTTAGTCTTTCCAAGGAGAAATTCACACGTGATCACACGAACACCACCGCGTCAATAAACGACGTCGCTTTGGCCGTCCGTCACTCTTAACAGTTTTGTTTTTTTTTCTTCTCACTCGCCCGAGTTGACTCGTTCGAGTTGAAATTGCGTTATAACTCTTTGTGTTTTCACTGTAACAGAGTCTCAGTCATTCGTCGGAGTGAACTACGGCCAAATCGCCGATAATCTTCCACCGCCGGCGGCAACCGCGAGTCTCCTCAAATCGACGGCGATCGGAAAGGTTCGACTCTACGGCGCCGATGCTGCGATCATCAAGGCACTCGCGAATACCGGAATCGGAATCGTCATCGGAGCCTCCAACGGCGACATTCCGACGCTGGCTTCCGATCCGAACGCGGCGACTCAGTGGGTGAACTCGAACGTGTTGCCTTACTACCCGGCCAGTAACATCACGCTCATCACCGTGGGGAACGAGGTCGTGACCTCGATGGACCAAGGCTTGATCCCGCAGCTACTTCCGGCGATGCGAAATGTCCAGAATGCCCTCAACTCGGTGTCACTCGGTGGGAAAGTGAAGGTCTCGACGGTTCATTCCATGGCCGTGTTGACTCAGTCCGATCCGCCCTCGTCCGGGCTGTTCAACCCGGTTTTCCAGGACGCGTTGAAGGGCTTGTTGCAGTTCCAAAGGACAATGGCTCTCCATTTGCGATCAATCCCTACCCTTTCTTTGCGTACCAGAGCGATTCCAGGCCTGAAACGCTGGCGTTTTGCCTTTTCCAGCCCAACGCGGGACGAGTCGACTCGGGGAATGGAATCAAATAACCTGAACATGTTCGATGCTCAGGTGAGTTTTTATTTGGGCTGGGCTTACGGCCCAATATATTTTCTTTTTTATTTATTTTTTAAAAGGTTGACGTGTAAGTCAACAAAAAAGATTACTATAGGACAACATTTGCATTGCACAACCTACGTAAAATGTTTTGTTTTATTTTATGATTTTTTATCCATGCTTGGCTTGCCGACTAGTCCACTACTAAACTGTCACTGACGTGGACTTTAACGAGATTTTGCTTATCCTAAAAGAAAAAACCTTTAAAAAAAAACTATAAATTTTACTCCACTAAATATCATTTACAACTTTTAGGAACTTAATTTTTGAACTTCATGCGGCAATAAATAGAGTTGGTGGGTATTAAAGGAATAATAAATGAATGTCTTTTTTTTTTTTCTTTCTTTTTTGCGGCTATTAGTAACATATCAATTAGTAAAGATTATATAGTCATCTAAAGTAGTTGAGAATGTTAAGGTATTAAAAAACAGAGATCAAATTCTCTTAATGGAAAAATTATATAATATTTGGGACCATGTTCTTTCTTCTCACATAAATAGTAAGTTTCACAATAAATTTAATTAATGTTAGATATACTGTATTTATGAAATGTGAAGAATACTGAATAATTACTCTCATTTAAAATTTTAAATGCCACTAATATTTAAAAAAATGAAATCGTAATAGTGGAATGACTTTTTCCATTTTACTTGAAATAGAGAGGATTCTTATCCATCAAAATTAGTTTAGATTCTAGTACTCCTAATTTGCTACCTTAGTTATATTTTTGTTAGCCTTTCTTGCAAAATTGTTACTCTTGGTATCCATGGTAATCCTTTGTTTATTTTTTCATGAAACCATGTGACCGTTGGGGTGCAATTGATGTGACATATTGAGCTAGGTAATAGTAATAGGCTGCACGTTGCAAGTTGCAATAATGGAAGATAAGTCCTTCCAATATCTCAATTATTATTGGTTGTTGAAGACTGGACTATATGCGGAAAAGGTCACCCCTCTTGATGGTTTCAAAGACTCCAAAAATTTTCACCATAGGGGCCACCAAATGTCTAATTTCTATGGTGGACGTGTCACTGTGATTTTAACACATATTGTGGGCCCTTAAGCTCACTTGTAAACTGTATCTTACATTCAGGAGGTAGTGAACTTTGAAGAACAGCTAGGATTATAAGGCTATATTGTTAATTATGTGC
>JAXUIC010000106.1:0-68531 GCA_035136125.1 Quercus rubra
TACATTCAAGTCCGTATTTTGGGCGTTTCGTCCATGTATTGTTGGGTTCAAGAAGTGTAGGCCTGTGATTAGCATTGATGCAACCCACCTCTATGGAAAATATAAAGGGAAATTGATGATTGCAATGGCGAAGATGCTAATAATAAAATTTATCCAGTAGCCTTTGCTGTTGTCGATAGCGAGAGCACAGAGACTGGGGTTAGTTCTTGGCTTGTATAAGAACATATGTTACCGACTGAACCTGTGTGTCATATCTGACAGACACCCTGGGATACAAGCTATCTTTAGAGACAATAATCGAGACTTTTCCCTGCGGCCTCCCATGACAGAACATTGTTGCTGCCTTCGTCATCTATGTAGTAACGTCAACACTAGATGGAACAATGAAACTTTAAAGAATCTAGTATGGAGGGCAGCAAGTGCTACCTAGGAGCGAAAGTTCAATGCCACCTTTAAGTTAATTGAGAATGTCAACCGGGATGCGCACCAATACTAAAGGATGTGCCCAAAGAGAAATGGGCTCTAAGTTTTGACAAGGGTTTATCGTTATGGGGCAATGACGACCAAACATCTCCGAGTGCTTCAATGGTGTTCTAAAGGTGCTCGTAGCTTGCCCATTACGGCAATGGTGAAATACACATGGTTCAAATTGAATTCTTACTTCGATGATCGTCGCAATAAGAGCATAGCACAGTTAATTCGGGACAAAAATGGACTAAATATGCCTTGGATATCTTCATGAGAAATAAGGCGAAGCGGAGCATCACAGGGTGACGAGATTGAGCACGCAACAACAATCATATCAAGTAGATACACCGCATAATCCAGGGAGTGCTGGACATGGGGACACACACATGGAGTTAATTTTTTGCAAAGAAGTTGCACGTGTCAAAAATGGAAGTTGTACAAGGTACCATGTTCACATGTCATTGCAGTTTGTATTAGGTATCGACATGATGCAGAGCAATACATTGACCATGCTATAGCGTGGATGCACTGTTTCGGAGCTATGCTCCCGTTTTTCCTGCATTGAAAGATAGATTATCATGGCCGGATCCTGAAGAAACTCGAAGGGTCCTCCCTAACCCCGATTGATTCGAGAGAAAGGTCGCCCTGTCTCAACACGAATGAGATGGACAAGGGGGGAGACGGCTGAGAACCACACCGTGGAAGGAGGGGGGAGGAAGGTGCAATGCGGGTTGTGTGACCAAGAGGGGCATAACCGAAGAACATGCCCTAAGCGGAATGAGGTACCAACGAGTGGTGGTGTTGCAGACTAGGTACGCTAATTTCCCATTTATCTTCCCTGTCATTATCTACCACATTGTAGCCCAAAAAAAAAAGTAGGACTAGTTTTGATTTTGTTGTAATTATTAGCATGAACTTCCAGATACTAATACTATAGTCTATTGTTTGATATTACTTCATGAGAATGACTACTAGCCTGCTGATTTATCTGTTTCTGTTGTTTTCCAAAGGATGCTTCTTGACCTTGCTATTAATCTGCGTCTGGAGGCTTTAGGATTATGAACACCCCCTTAATGAGGTGAAGCTTGTGCCAAGGGTGGATAGTTCTGGTCAGGTGTGTGGTGTAACTTTCACCGTGGATGAAGAGTCGAAGAGGGAAACTGTAGGCATGCCAAGAGTTGGAAGTGCTACCAACTGGTCATCTAACTACTGATATTGTCATTATTAGTGGGCCTTGCCTTTGATCTCCTTTTTTTTTATCATACTACTCTCATATTGAATGGCTTGGGTGCATTTTAATGGGTGATTGGATTTATATCATTTTAGTACTACCAAAACAAAGACATGATTTTGTGCTGCTGTAAAATGTTGCGTAATGTCAAACTAAGCCAGGATCTCAAGTTTGATACAAGAAATAATATGATTGCTCTTCAAGACTGATATTGTGGTACATTTCTATTTATATATTCTCTATTTTTATCGCTTCTTGAATCAGGCTGTGATGATGATATAATTACGGTGACATTCGTTATGATAATAAAATCCATTTCTGACATTTGCCTGTTCATGCAATAACCATTGCAACGAAAACAATGAAGTCCATTGATTTTTAATATGGCTACTATATTCACCAAAGAAGTTAAAGATGTATCTAGAGCATAGTTCAGGGCAGCTAAAGCTTTTTCAATGCTTTCATGAATCAGACCAACAGGCTGTTGGTTTGATTCATGATTTACAACTTGGTGGTAAACTACGGTAAGGATAAATTTGTTTTCCCAATAATTTGAAAGACAAACAAAAAGAAATACTGAAAGAAGATGAGAAACCATTCTAATTAATTCTCGTCAATTGTATTATGAAAAAAAGAATTACCCATGTACCCAATCATTCATTATTATAATTTAAATTATCAAAATCAATTCATTAGAATTTTAATTTACCAAAATCAATCCAAAAAAAATAAAAAAAAGAGAATACCCATGTGAGTTTGGTGAACTTACCAAACCGGGTACAAATTGCCTATTTTCAAAATTAGGCAGATTGGTACCCGAGTTTGGTGAACTCAGGTACTTTGTGAAGTACCCGAGTCCACTAAACTCGGGTACCAACCTGCCTAATTTGGAAAGTAGGCAGATTAGTACCAAGCTCGAGGTACCAAAAGCATGATAATTTTGAAAATAGCCAGATTGGTACCGAGCTTGGTGGACTCGAGTACCTTATGAAGTACCCGACTCCACCAAGCTCGAGTACCAATCTGCCTATTTGAAAATAGGCAGATTGGTACCCCAAGCTTGGTACTAATCTGCCTACTTTTTTCACAATCTCTGTTGTGAATTATCAATTTATCACAACAGATTACAATTCATCTTTTAACCTAAAAAATTAGTGCTTTGACAATGAAAGACTCCGAAAGTGTTAACTCTCAACTCTCACAAACCCAAGATTCAAACAATTGGTGTCAGAGTTGATGGTTCAACAAGGTTAGTATTCAAATTCAGTTATGTAAGTATCAGTTTGATTACTACTTCATCTATACACACCATCTCTGCTGCATTTATGTAATTATCAGCTACACAATCTCTAATCACATATAACTAATGTAATCCTGAAAGACTTGAAATATTAAATGGTGTATATTTGAATTTGAGATGACTAATCTCCTAAAATGTGAGAGAGAGAGAGAGATAATTTGATTGAAATTTATGCTTGCCTCTTATTCATTCCTTGCTTGCTGCATTTAAATACACTCTTCTGATAACAATAACAACCAATTCAAATAATTCAAACAATTGTAACAATTGGCTGAATAAGATAACAACAATATCTATTGACAACTAACCTAATCACCTAATCTCTCTGACACAATAGGAAGGATTTATTGATAACAATTCAAATATAAATTCAAATCTGAACAGCTAAACTAATTGATGAGGCCATGCTGCTGGAATACTCAGAGCAGAAAAATTATCTGCCATGTTGCCTTGGGACACAACACTTGCACTTTGATTTGCAGTTTTGCACTAGGGTATTATATTACATCTCACATGTATATAATGTAAGTCTCGCATCCCATATAGCCAGTTCAAATATGGCATGCCTAATCACAAAAAAAGAGGAATAAACCTATGTTCTCCTATATGTCATTTCTAACTCATAATCAGTCAATTTGAGACCAAATACTCCTACTTGGAAAAAATTGCATGAATAGTCTCTCACACTTCTTTTTGGTTATGTAGTTCAAAATACTCCTCAAAGAAGGGTAAAAGTTATTTTCATAGTATTGCTACAACTTGAAGATACCACCACCTTAGCTGTTAAACCTTAAAACCAACCAAGCTGCAAAATGATTATAATTAAATAACACAGTTTGAAAGAATGCAGAAAGATACTTTGAAAATATGTCATAACACAAGTTATGAGATTTTGGCCAGTCACATTTGTATAAAAACAATTTTAAGAGCAAATATGATATTATTATTATTTTTGCCTAAAACTTTTTATTTTTTGGTAAATAATATATATATATATATATATAATATATATATATATATGTGATAAAACTGAGCAAATATGATATAAGAATCAAAAGAAGACAAGGATATCTGTAGTAATCCAATCAAGAGGACCCACTGCAATCTTGCTAAATTCAACAACACTTGCTTCTATGCCAGAAAAAATGTATCCGTTGGTCTTGTCTATTAGCTTCACAAGATTCCCTACACTTTCTTTATCCTGAAAAGCAACATCTAACTAAGAACACCCAAAAAAAAAGAAAAAAAAAGAGCAATTTCAAGAAGGAAAACAGAGAGAATGGCAGACCTGAATATCTAAGGTCGAAAAATTGACAAGACTGAAGTCTTCTATCACATCACATAGCTCCTTAGTGAGTTTCCTGGAATAAGATTCACAAACAGCTTACTTATACAAATGTTAATTTCTGAACACACATTCAGAAATAATATATCAGCTTTCAAAAGGGCCTAGACAAGCTACTGATTGTACTTTCTTATTTTTCCATTCTTTGCACTGCCTATTGGATTTAGATGGGGTTTAACTTTAGGATTCGATTATTCCATTTTCTTGTGGGTTGCTTTGACCAGCAATTCAACCCTGTTACCAGTGGCGTATGATAATGTGAAAACTTGTAACAAATAGAAAATGGAAACTATGATGACCAGACATCCTAAGGCAATTAGTTAGGGTTTAATGACTAGCTTGGGCTAGGGGTCAATCTGACTGGTCAGAATTTATTCTATTTGCGACGGCCAAGGTCCACCTATGGATTGAATTATTGCATTCATCAATCCTTTTGATAGTTAGAGTGGAACTTTTGCAAATGTTGGTTACACTAGAAAAATTATGGAAATTTTGCATTATTATTGAAGAAAGCCATCTCTTCCAACAATTTTGATACCAAGAGACCTTATTAAAAAAATGATAATAAATAAATAAAAGAACAAAATGTATCAAAGAATCATTTGGTACTGATAGGTGGATATTTTGGTTCTAGTATTATAATGGCTCAGAATTTTCATTTTATTGTATTAGATAGCTATATTGCTGGACAAGATATTGCATCCTAAGAAGCTACATATCAAGGGAAATTCATGTGTTGAATACGTGTATTTTTTTTTTTTTTTGGGAGAGAATACCTTGGGGAGACTCCAATTGAGAGGTTAATATAACATATAGGGACACTACTTAACCCAAAAGCTTAAGCCTATGAGTTTCGGCCCAGTTATGTGATATTAACTACTCAATTTTCTCATTAGTATCCAATGTTGGAATTAGCTACTTAACTAACCACACCACTCACACTTGAATATCACAACATTTTCCACATTAACTTTTGGTGTCATTAAATTAATAAGTGGTTTAACTAGATGTCATGATAGAAACTTAAAATCTACTCTTTCTTGGACACAATACAGTGCATCATAAAGAAAACCAAATAAATGCTTTCATGTTGCCTAAATGCCTAGTTAGATTGACATCAGCTTAAAGATACGGACCTTTGGTTTTGATTCTCTTGGTGGTGTCAAATTTTTATAATTTTTATTATACCTCTTATACAACTTGAGCCAATATTTAGTCATTTAATGACACAAGGTATTGTCAAGGTATTCAAGACACAATTGATTTATAATTTCTGGCTTTTCTGGTGTTTCCATTGAGGTGCTATGGTAGGTGACAGCAAAAGGGCCATGAGAAGGCAGCACTTACATTAAATCAAGAGATGTGAAAGCATATTAGGTGCCCTGTAAAAAATATTGAAACACCTTCTCAGTAGCATTATGGCATTTGATATTAGAGGAACCTTGCATACTAGATGTTAACTGATACACTCTAAGTCCGAAGTTTTAGCATTTGTGCCGATGTCATAATTCTATAAATATGACAGCGGAATGACTGCTATATTCACTTCAGTATGGCATTAAATGGAAAGGAAGATACAAGCAATAAACAATTGGAACAGTTGCAACATAATAATGAAGAAAACAAATTGGAAATTTTTAACAATGACACCCAGGTATGATTCAATATAGCGTGCATAGATTAAAAGACAAAGACTAATTTATACAAATTGCATAATGAGTTCTACCCTAAATCATACCTGTATTTGGCAGAGCGAGGATCCTGATCAAGATGGTGTTGTAAATAAGATAAATCTTCCACATCGGTATAAAAAATCAAGATTGAAAGCTGCAGCACGCCAAAAAGTAACAATTAATAAAGCACAACCAACACTTTTATGATCATAGCATATATTTCACGCTTAATGTCTAAATAAGAAAAGCTATAACCACACCTAGCTTTCCATAGTTCTCAATTAAGTCAATCTTGGAGAAGACATTAATGTGTGGGAGTTCTAGATGTAGCATGGTTGACAAAGTGAGAAGCAATGCACTAACATACTTCCCAGGGTCACTGCAAAGATGGGCATCAACTAAATGCACTGCAGTCAGCTGCATAAAATGAAGAATCCAATAAGATTTTTATAATTGAACATTGACACACAAGAAGATGAGGTCAATTCAGCTGTTCAGGGTCCTGAATGATACCAAGTATCATATAAACGTAGAAGACATAATCATACCCTAAGGTTCAATTTCTTTATGAGTTTCATGATAACTGTCTTGGCATTGGAGTGAAGAAAAAACTAGTTCAACCTGGCCGGGAAAATCAAAGAGAAGATAGTGATCTGCAAAGTTAATACCACCATTAAGCAACATTGCATCACAACATTTTATCATAGTTCAGTAGACCAACTTAAAAAATTGAAAGCATGTAAATGAAAGTTAAAAAAAAAAAGGAGAGAGAAAATTTCCAATTTATAGAGCCTACAAAGCTTTAAATTATACAAAAAATAAAATAAAGTATAAAGTTATCATTTATAGAGCCTACAAAATTACAAATTTTGATGAAGTAAAGGCACAATATACGAACCTTTGAGGAGGAGTTTCAATTTTGAAAAATATAAATTAACTAACTAACTAAATTAACTAAATTGAAAAATATAAATTATTTGGTGGTTAGTGAAAAATATAAATTAACTAACTGTGTGAGAGGGAGACCGAGACGTGCAACAGCGCGAGAGGGAGACCGAGAGCGAGACGGTGACGGAGAACGAGGCAGATCGCGAGATTGAAAGGGAGAATTAATCAATCTGTGTGGAATGATAGCGAGATTGAGAGGCAGATCACGAGATTGAGAGGAAGAATGAGAGGGGAGATAGCGAGATTGGGACGTTTGGTCTGTGGGTATGTATTGCTCTGTTGTGGGTTGGGTATGTTGTGCTCTGTTGTGGGTAAAAGATGTAAAGCTGGTTTTAAGTGTGGGGTAATGGCTGAGCAGTACTCGAGCTTCATGAGCTCGGGTACCAAAGTGAATTTTTTAAATTCAGATGCCAACGTCAGGTGCCACGTTGGAACAGAAAAAATGGGGTACTCGAGCTCACCAAGCTCGAGTACCACAAAAGTGGTATTTCCCTATATATTTCCCAACCAGTGTTTCGGGTCCAAATATTTCAAATATTAATGCTAATGGGCCATTTTGCCTAAGATTTTTGCCTACGAGGGTTTGCTTGGTGTAGATTAGGGCCTTGGTTTTGAGGAAGAGCATCATGGGCTTCAAGCCGGACCCATGAGATGAAAGAATGTGGGCTCTTGGGCTTAATGCGTGAAGCAATATATTTTTGGGCTGTAAATTCCATTCTGTGTGGTAAGGAAATTTGGACTCTCATGCCTATCTTGTGTTGTAATGGATTTTGGGTTTTGAGCCCGTTTTGTATTGCAGTGAGCTTCAGTCCAAATAATTTAGAGATTTGGAGATTGGGCAAAGGGCCAACTCATGTAGGCCTAAAAACATAGAACTGCCCAATGAGATGGTTGTGTAGCACATGAAAAACACACAATCTTTTACTCTTGAATCTCCTTTAGGATTAAGAATATAATACAAAAATAAATATCAACAGAAAACCACCTGGGCTCTTGGCATTATTGAAGAATGACGAGTAAGGTAACAAAACACTATTTTTATGCATAAAGAAGTTTATTAGAAAAGTAATTTATTTATTTTTGAACACAAGTAAAGCACAAATACAAAGTCAGAGAACAACATAAACATCACCAGCAAACTATGCCTCTCCCAGGTTACATTAATATAATCTGAAACAGCATTAAACTAATTCAACAACCCATTCCAATATTCTCTATCTACATAATTAAGTACATTCCCAACCTCACTCCTCAATAGTTAATACCCTTATAACTTCGAAAACAGGTTCCAATCTCCAGTTTATGCAACCATCTTCAAGGAGCTTTTGCAAGAAGTTTTTATTCTGCATCAGCACAATGGCACTATGAAGTCCCTTTCTCTAGATTGCCATCATCGGTTCTCTAAGTGAAATGAAAGTTGCTTCACTTTTAGATGACACAGTTTTGTTGTAGCAATCCATAATCCGCTTATTCCCTGATCTGTCCCTGCACTCAAAAGCACACTCACCAAACTTTTTCCTATTAGAATAGACACCTGCCAGAAAACAAAACTACTTGCCATCCTACACAGTGACCAAATTGTAAAAATTTCTTTCACTAATCACTGCTTTTTATTGAACTCTGCAATTCATCATCAAAATTCTAGTACTTCCACGCAGTTAAGCATTCACTTTCAGCTAAGCTCTACCATGACTTTAGGTTGAGCAAAAACCATCCAGAATTCAAAAAAAAAAAAAAACATTGCCCCTAAAAACCATATATAAACCATAAAACACCCGCTATCACAGCCACAATAGCTGCATTATAAAATTTATTTACAGAGAGAACATACAACCATCATACTAATCACAACCTTTCTGATTGGGTTTGCTAAGAATCCATTTGGACGAGAAAAACAAAGGTTCCATAGTTTCCTCATATTTACCACACATCACACACATCAGAAAATACAACTTTTCTTTTACTTAGTTCAGACTTCACAGGAAAAGATTATTAATTATTTTCCACAGAAAAATGTGGCACTTAAAAGTTTCCTAATGAGAGGATACTTAAGACAAAATCTGTCACGATCAATTAGACCTACAACAGTTTGCACAGAAAGTCTCATCTCACAATCTACCTTGTCCTTCATCATAAACCAAGGATGATTCAGTCAAAATGAAGTAACATCCCCAATACACCATTTATTTATTTATTTTATTGGTTAATTACACAGGTACCCAATGAGTCTTACCTATAAACTCGCCCTCCAATCCATCTAACAGTTTTAAGGGGAGGAAGTGTCAGTTGAGCTAGAGATCACTGGCAACCCATGATCTCGCCATTAGGTTCAGCCAAAAAGAAAGTATACCTTTCCAACCCTAAGAGTTAGAAGGGTAAACCTTGACAACACCTTAGACAACAAACAATTTAAAATAGAAATAACTCCCCAGAATTGCTTTGCTACCAAACCCTTATTCAGAGGATCCATTTCTCTACATTTTAACACCCTACCCCACACCCACCACACACCCACACCCCCCCCCCCCACACACACACAAAAACCACCCCCCAATCTTTCTTAGATGAAAAGCTAAAATTCCAATTTAATAAATAATTTTCTTGATCCCTTCATTATGACCTCAGAAAAAAAATTCCAAATCCTTCTATCAATATCTTTACAAATTGCCTGATGCACTTCATTTCCCGGTTGCTTCGGAGGTTTGGGATATGGTGTTTGGTTTATTTGGAGTTAGTTGGGTCATGCCTTCGTCAGTGGTTGGTCTCCTTGCTTGCTGGCAAGGTCACTTTGGTCGCCTACACAATGGAGTTATTTGGAAGATTGTTCCTCCTTGCTTGATGTGGTGCATCTGGAAGGAGAGGAATAATAGATGCTTTGAAGACTCTGAGCGTGCTATCCCCGACATCAAGCTTCTCTTTTTCCGAACCTTACTTGAATGGTTCTCTGTTTGGAGAAACCATTCTTTTTCTCTTTTGGATTTACTTGACTTTTGTAATTTTCATTCTTGATTTGCTCTCCCTTGTATACTCCCTGTGTGCTTGGGTGTCTCTTTTTCTTATCAATAAAGTCTTATTACTTATCAAAAAAAAAAAACAGGCAATGAACTCAAAACAGTTTTGATTAAAGTTAATCTACCTGCCTGAGACCACAAAGTTAAGTTTTTGAGATATCTTTTCAACTACAGTTCTAAAAAGCTCTGTCTTTTTCTGATCCATATCTAAGTTAGACCCAAAAACTTACTAGGTCCATCATCTTTTTTTACCTTAAGAAGAGCTAACGGGGTTTACATCCTGTTCAGGAGTGTTAGGATTGAAAAACACCTCAGATTTGTCAAAATTACAATTTGTCCAGAAAGGTCACAATAACACTTCAAATTTTCAAAACACTATCTTGCATATCATTGGTACCTTGAACAAAAACAATGCTATTATTTGCAAACATAAGATGAGAACTAGAGTTGCAATCCTTACTCCTTTAATAATACCCTGAAACTGTCCCTCCATTAAGGCCAGAGACAAGGGATTAAGGTGAAAGTGGATACCTTATGCCGCATTGAGGGAAAAGAATTTTACCTGGGTAACCATTCATTAGAATCCGATAAGAAACCGAACAGATGCACTGCTAAATCAAATTGATCTAATGAGGACTAAAATTAAAATTTTCCAGCACAACCAAAATGAGGTCCCAACTAAGTCTATCATTGAAAGAATATGTGTGAATAAGAACAATGACATAGTGAACAGAAAGTCTTACTCCTCACTGCAAAGTTTGGCCTCCACAGAGAGAGTGATTTAAAAAAAAATTATGATTTAAAAAAAAAAAAAATCAAGCAGTTTATTTAATAAAAAGCTCTAAGATGAAGATTGGAAGTGCAGGGGAGACTATTAAACATCTACTCTTGCATGCCTGATAGCCAGAGTGTTGGGGAGTATGGTGTTCACACTCTTTGGGGTATCTTGGGTTATGCCCAAGGATGTTGTGGAGCTTACTGCTAGCTGGCCAGGAAAATTCAGAAAACATAGAAATGGGGTAATTTGGAACTTGGTTCCTCACTGTTTGATGTGGGGCATTTGGAGGGAGAGGAATGCCCAGATTTTTGAAGGCACTGAAAGAGCAATTCATGAGCTGAAGATGACCTTCTTACAGACTTTTCTTGGGTGGACAAATGCATCCAGCGTTTCTTTTTTTACTTCCTTAACTGATTTGTTTGATAGTTGTAGCTTTTGTACTTTTTAGTTTCTATTTGTTCTCACATTTTCCTCAATACACGTCCTACGTGCTTTGGTTTTTGTTTTGTACTGTCCTCTTTTTCTATCAACGAAGCTTATTTACTTATCAAAAAAAAAAGATTGGAAGTGATAGCACAAACAAATGCGCACAAGGAGTCACACTTGAAAGTGACTTCAGTTGTTCTTTACAACCAAAACAAAACATTTGAAAGTGTAGCCAAAGACAACGACAAAACACTATTATGAGTTAAGGCTTGTATCATCCATCAACATGCTCTCAGTAATACATCACTAGCTGTTAGTTAATGGTATTTGATAAAAAGTATATATCCTTGAGTGTTCAATGTTACTTATTTGTAGGGTACTAACCGTTCCTCAACAATAATTGATCACACATGTACTATTTTTATTCATAACACCAATATCTTCTTTCTTAAATTACTTAAGGCAAATCTTTAACCATTCTCGAAAAGATACTCTTTAACCATCCTAAAATCTTTAACACCAATATCCTCTTTCTTAAATTTCTTTGACCTAAAGAATTACGTAAAAACATTAGCACCTTATAAGATGAAATTGTTTTCAGCATTATAAATCAATGAAAGATTTGTTAGCTTAGTTTTTTGGTCGTTATTTTTTGGGACTAGTTTTAGGATTTTGGGTTGAGTTCCACCTTTAACTTGCATGTCTAATGTCTATAAGGAAATGCTTCCCATTCCTACAGCCTATTGCTGCCCGCAAGTATAGTAGTTATAAGTTGCTGTCTTCTATTTACCTAGTTTTCCCTTTTATTTTTTCCACTGATGTTGGTCTTTTGCTTCTACTTCATACAATTGTGTAATTGAAAATACTAACTCATTCACAACTCACAAGAGATTAAGAGGGAAAATAAATGAAATGGAGTTAACAAAAAAATACATCTAAGCATAACTACTTTATTGGGACTAAAAAAAATTAATGCAAATCATGCTAAGGAAGGAAAGATTAAAAAAAAAAAAGATTCCAGAAGAGGAGTATAAATAGGTCATTTCAATTCATAATCACCAAAAGCAAGCAATGCTTGCTGGTGAACTGCTTTCTCAATTAATGTTGCTCTATAAATGCAGAAGAAAAATTTTAGCATAAACCGATCAAACTAGACTGAATAAGAAACTTATTAGATGAATAATAAACAAGAACATTTTTTTTTGATAAGTAATAAGACTTTATTGATAAGAAAAAGAGACACCCAAGCACACATGGAGTATACAAGGGAAAGCAAATCAAGAACGAAAATTACAAAAGTCAAGTAAATCTAAAAGAGAAAAAGAATGGTTTCTCCAAACAGAGAACCATTCAAGTAAGGTTTGGAAAAAGAGAAGCTTGATGACGGGGATAGCACGCTCAGAGTCTTTAAAGCATCTATTATTCCTCTCCTTCCAGATGCACCACATCAAGCAAGGAGGAACAATCTTCCAAATAACTCCATTGCGGAGGCGACCAAAGTGACCTTGCCAGCAAGCAAGGAGACCCACCACAGACGAAGGCATGACCCAACTAACTCCAAATAAACCAAACACCATATCCCAAACCTCCGAAGCAACCGGGCAATGAATGAAAAGATGGTTAACACTCTCACTGCTACACTTGCACATATAACACCAATCCAAAATGCAAACCTTTCTTTTCCTTAGATTGTCAATAGTCAAACATTTCCCTAAGGCTGCGGTCCAGACAAAAAAAGCCACTCTAGAGGGAATCTTCTGTTTCCAAATGCTTTTCCAAGGGAAAGAATGCTCATTATGGCCAATAAGGAGATGGTAGTAAGCACTAACCGTGAACCCCTTTCTCCTACAAGGCAACCAATGTCTCTTATCCTCCTCCGTTCCCCTAACAGGGGTGCTATATATGGAATGGATAAAGCTCCTGAGAGCTTCCATTTCACGATTGTGCACCTCCCTACAAAACTGAATCTCCCAATGGAGGACTCCATTGGTAAACCTCATAAGATCCGCCACACTTGCCTCTTTGCTGCAACTTAACTTATATAATTCAGGATAGCGGGTAGCGAGAGAAGATGACCCACACCAACAATCAAGCCAAAACAACACTTTTGAACCATCTCCAATGTCATACATAATGTACCGAGATAAGGAGTGCCACCCCTTCCTAATATATTTCCATAAGCTGACTCCATGCGGACCAGAGGACGAGCTAGAACACCAGCCACCCCACTCACTACCATACTTGACCTCTATCACTTGACGCCAAAGAGCATCCCTATCTTGCCCAAATCTCCAAAGCCATTTCCCTAAAAGAGCAAAATTGAAAGTTCTCAGATTCCTAATCCCTAAACCACCTGAGGAAAGCGGAGAGCACACCAGCGACCAATCAACCAGATGAAATTTGGGCTCATCTCCTAGGCCACCCTAGATAAAGTCCCGCTGAAGCCTAGCAATACGATTGGCCACGGAGGCTGGAATTGGGAATAGAGAAAGAAAATAAGTAGGAAGGTTAGAGAAAGTGCTTTTAATCAAAGTAACTCTTCCTCCCTTGGATAAGTATAATTTTGTCCAGCCTGCTAATTTTCTTTCCATCTTCTCCAGAATTGGATTCCAGATGGACTTATCTTTAAATTTTGCCCCCAAGGGGAGCCCCAGATATTTCATTGGGAGAGACCCTTGATTGCAGCCTAAGACAGCCACCAAAATCTCCATGTTGCGAACAGCCCCCACAGCCACTAGCTCAGACTTACCCAAGTTGATTTTCAAGCCAGACACAGCCTCAAACCAAATGAGAACCATACGGAGAATCAGCATTTGATCAATATTAGCATCACAAAAAACAAGAGCATCATCAGCGAAAAGAAGATGAGAGACCAACAAAGATCTAGCATTCGAAGATCCAGCAAAGAAAATTTGAGCACTTCTATGTATACATTGTAAATCAAGAGTGGCAAGAAACATGAAATTCTCTTGATAAACAAGCTTGCTCAAAGTTAATAACCAACACTAACCACTTTTATTATTTATTTATTTTTTATTATTTTATATTATTTTATATAAGTAATAAATGATTAATTTTAAAGAAAATTTGAAATGTGGACAATGAATTTTAAGTATACATGCTATGTACTCAATTATCCTTTATAAGCTATTTATCCTAAAGATCATAAAGCCACTTAATTAAGGTAATCAATCATCAATAAGAAGAATTAATAGAAGTGTCATATTGAAAAGTATATATTCTTATCTAATGTATGATATGATCAATGACAAATTGCCAAGTATATATAAATAACAAAAGTAAAAACCAGGAAAAAAGAAGAGGCATGAAATGCATTTTACCTAATTCCTCAGTATGTATCTTCACTGATGGCGGATTTGTCGAGCAAAACTAGACTCTCCACATAATAATCAACAATAGTTTTCTTATGTCCCATAATCCTAAGATCCTTAATCTCTCCAGTCTTAAGATCCAGCGAAATGAGGCGTCCTCCATCCAATTTTAATATAACCTCACCATTCCTTCGAAAACCTAGTGCCCTCTGTATGCTATCACTTGCACCAAAGAAATCTAGATTAAATAGAGGTAAACTAAAAACTTTAGTCCACGAGGACACAACACCATACTCTTTCATCGCCCACATATGGAGGAAGTCATTATCCTTTCGAAAGAAGGCAATGGAATTCCTATATACAGAAACAGAAGACATCAGACCCATATGACCTGGAAATTCTGGCAGGAGTATCTCATGGAAAACCTCGTCACCCAAATCGAAAGCCAGAACAAAATTACGAAGGTTATTATCACTAACTCCAAATGCAACCCAATGCAGAGCCCCGTTGATAAATGTCTGTGGGCCACTCCGAAGTAAAACGCATATGGGAGCCAAACCAGTCCTCATTCTCCATTGACCAGTGGAGAGTGTGTAAATCTCAACCTGGGGTCGAGTCTTTCCAAGGTCAAAATTTTCCAGCAAAGTCACGACCCTGACCACTTTATAATCTTTAGTTTTGGGATCAAATCCAAACCCACTAGAGCCGCGGAACGCGCCATGCGTAGCGTAGGTCACATTGGGTGAAGGAAGTTTCAGTAACTTTCCAACACACGGGTTCCAAAGCCAGAAGCCATTGTTAGGGGCAGCGTGGAAAAAATTGGAAAGGAAAAGCAGGCCGTTACAAGTACCCACCACTATGCATTTTCTGTTATGGGGATCAAGGTCAGGAGCATGGAAAGGGTAATCAAACCTAGCGTGTTCAGTGAAATCAGCATCATCTTCGTTATGCAATGCGTAAAATTCTTTCTGATTCTCTGAGCAGAGGCCGATGAAGAGGAGTATTTGGTTTTTGTTTTTGTTGAGAGAGTGGTGGAGATGGGTGGAAATGAAAGTTGGGTTTTTGATTAGTGATTTCCATGCTTTTGAAACTGAGGTACAGATGATTATGGATTTGATGGGTAGGAAAACGAAAATATTGGTAAGAATCTCATCGGGTAAGGATACCCATGGAATTATTAAGTTGGTGGTTGTGTTGTCTGACATTGCCGCTTCGCCAAAGAGAGAGACAAGGGTTTGAAGAGCAGTGGGAAGGAGTGGCGAAGCCGTTTTAGGGTTTGAAGAGCTTGTTATGGTACCCGACAAGTGTTTATGTCTGGTTTGTGGGATTTTTATTTTTTATTTTTTTTAAATAACCCTAATTTTCAATCAATTTAGTTAGTTACTAAGGGGGTGTTTGGTTTATATTTTCAAATAACAATTTTTAGTTTTTAAACAACATTTCACGCATTTTAATGCACTTTTTCACCCACACGTATTTTCATAAATGCTTTTAAACAACAATTTTCAGTTTTTAAACACATACCAAACAGACCCTAACGTACCTAAATTATTTAGCAAACTAACATCTCGAATTTCTGACATATACAATACTTCCTTCAATACGTAAAAAATGCTGTAACAAATTGTTATTTTAGGGATGTGTAAATTATTTTAGGAAATGAGTAAGGAAGCCAATATGAAGGTTCGTTACTTCTTTTGGAATTCATTTCCTAAATTCTATCTCTTAACCTTTTATAGAGAGGCTAATGTGAATGTTCTTACAAATTGTTATTCTTTCTCATAATGGTTTATCACTTTTATCTCACTAGCTTCTAGCCGGCCCTATTAGGACTGTCCAGAAAACCCACTGACCTGCCAAACCCGACCCGACCCATATTTAATATATATTTAAAATATATTATATATTTAATAATTTTTTTAAAAAAAAATCAGCTATATGGCACTTATATATATATTTAAATATATATTATATATTTAATAAGTTTTTAAAAAAAAAAAACCAGTGGTAGTGCAGCAATTTCTCGGTTCCTCCTACTAATACTAATTTAATATATATATAATATTATATAATTAATAAATTTTTTAAAATAACAGGTTCTTCCTATCTTATATAAAAGCCAATTAGTTCACACAAACTTTAATAAATTACTATTATTGTTTAGTCATTAGTGTTGTTTACCTTTAAGGAGTTACATTGATACTAATCTTTAGGTTTTTTTAATATATTAATATTTATATTTTTTTTACTCAATTTAATAATAATAATAAAAAAAATTGTTAAATCCATAGGTTCAACCCGACCCAACTCGACCCATGTGGGTTGGGTTGTGTTGGGTTGGACTTATGTGATTGGTTGAATTAGGTTGAATTTTTTTTTTGACCCATCATGGTGGGTTGGGTCAAAAAATCCTCTCAACTCGACCCATGCACACCCCTAGGCCCTACCCTTTCTACTTTATCTTTTCTCCTTTTTTTTATTCAACGGACTTGGGTCTCTTTGGGCCTCTTATTAAATCAGTGAAGGGTTTTTCAACCCTAAAGGCCTAAATGGCCCATTTTATTTTTTTAGTAAGATTTTTGCCTACCAGCGGTTTGCTTAGTGTAGATTAGGGCCTTAGGTTTTGAGGAAGAGCATCATGGGCTTCAAGCCCGACCCATGAGATGAAAGAATGTGAGCTCTTGGGCTCAATACGTGAAGTAATAGATTTTTGGGCTGTTAAGTCCCTTCTGTGTTGTAAGGAAATTTGGGCTCTCATGCCTACCTTGTGCTGTAATGGATTTTGGGTTTCAAGCCCGTTCTGTATTGCAGTGAGCTTCAATCCCAATCCTTTAGAGATTTGGAAATTGGGCAAAAGGCCAACTCATGTAGGCCTAAAAACACAGAATTGCCCAATGAGACTGTCGTGTAGCACAGGAAAAACACACAATCTTTTACCCTTGAATCTCCTTTAGGATCAAGAATATAATACAAAAATAAATATCAACAGAAAACCACCTGGGCACTTGGCATTAATGAAGAATGAAGAGTAAGGTAACAACAATTTTTTTATGCATAAAGTTCATTCGAAAAGTAATTTATTTACTTTTGGATACAAGTAAAGCACAAATACAAAGTCCGAGAACAACATAAACATCACCAGCAAACTATGCCCCTCCCAGGTTATATTAATATAATCTAAAACAGCATTAAACTAATTTAAAAACCCATTCCAATATTCTATATCTACATAATTAAGTACATTACCAAACTCATTCCTTAATACCCTTATAACTTCGAAAACATGTCCCAATCTCCAGTTTATGCAATCATCTTCAAGGAGCTTTTGCAAGAAGTTTTTATTCTGCATCACCACAATGGCATTATGAAGTCCCTTTCTCTAGATTTCCTTCATCAGTTCTCTATGTGAAATGAAAGTTGCCTCACTTTTAGATGACACATTTTTGCTGTAGCAATCCATAATCCGCTTATTCCCTGATCTGTGCCTGCACTCTAAAGCACATTCACCAAACTTTTTCCTATTAGAATAGACACCTGCCAGAAAACAAAACTACTTGCCATCTTACATAGTTACCAAAATTGTAAAAATTTCTTTCACTAATCATTGCTTTTTATTGAACTCCGAAATTCATCGTCAAAATTCTAGTACTTCCATGCAATTAAGCATTCACTTTCAGCTAAACTCTACCATGACTTTAGGTTGAACTTAAACCATCCAGAATTCAAAAAAAAAAAAAAACTTTGTCCCTAAAAACCATATATAAACCATAAAACACCCACTATCACAGCCACAATAGCTGCATTATAAAATTTACTTTCAGAGAGAACATACAACCATCATACTAATCACAACCTTTCTGATTGGGTTTGATAAGAATTCATTCTAATACCACACACTGAAGCAAACCATATTTGGACAAGAGAAAAACAAAGGTTCTACAGTTTCCTCATATTTACCACACATCACATGTGAATCAGAAAATACAACTTTTCTTCTACTTAGTTCAGACTTCACAGGAAAAGATTATTAATTATTTTCCACTGAAAAATGTGGTACTTAAAAGTTTCCTAATGAGAGGATACTTAAAACAAAATCTGTCACGATCAATTAGACCCGCAACAGTTTGCACAGAAACTCTCATCTCACAATCTACCTTGTCCTTCATCATAAACCAAGGATGATTCAGTCAAAATGAAGTACCATCCCCAATACACCATTTATTTATTTATTTTATTGGTTAATTACATAGGCACCCAATGAGTCTTATCTATAAACTCGCCCTCCAATCCATCTAACAGTTATAAAGGGAGGAAGTGTCAATTGAGCTAGAGGTCATTGGCTACCCACGATCTCGCCATTAGGTTCAGCTAACAAGAAAGTATACCTTTCCAACCCTAAGAGTTAGAAGGCTTAACCTTGACAACAAACAATTTAAAATAGAAATAACTGCCCAGAATTGCTTTGCTACCAAAGCCTTATTCAGAGGATCCATTTCTCTACATCATTGTGGTTTTTGAGATATCTTTTCAACAACAGTTCTAAAAAGCTGTCTTTTTCTTATCCATATCTAAGTTAGACCCAAATACTTACTAGGTCCATCCTCTTTTTTTACCTTAAGAAGAGCGAACGGGGTTTATATCCTGTTCAGGAGTGTTAGGACTGAAAAACACCTCAGATTTGTCAAAATTACAATCTGTCCAGAAAGGCCATAATATAACTTCAAAATTTTCAAAACACTATCTTGCATATCATTAGTAACTTGAACAAAAATAATGCAATCATCTACAAACATGAGATGAGAACTAGAGTTGCAATCTTTACTCCTTTAATAATACCCTGAAACTGTCCCTCCAATAAGGCCAGAGACAAGGGATTAAGGTGAAAGTGGATACCTTATGCCACATTGAGGGAAAAGTATTTTACCTGGGTATCCATTCATTAGAATCCAATAAGAAACTGAACAGATGCCTGCTAAATCAAATTGATCTAATGAGGACTAAAATTAAAATTTTCCAGCACAACCAAAATGAAGTCCCAGCTAAGTCTATCATTAAAAGAATAAAGTGTGAATCAGAACAATAACATAGTGAACAGAAAGTCTTACTCCTCACTGCGAAGTTTGGCCTCCACAGAGAGAGTGAGTTTTAAAATATATATATATATATAAATTTTAAAAAAAAAAAAATCAAGCAGTCTATATAATAAAAAGCTCTAAGATGAAGATTGGAAGTGCAGGGGAGACTATTAATCATCTACTCTAGCATTGCCCGATAGCCACAAAGTTGGGGAGTATGGTTTTCACACTCTTTTGGGTATCTTGGGTTATGCCCAAAATTCAGAAAACATAGAAATGGGGTTATTTGGAACTTGGTTCCTCACTGTTTGATGTGGGGCATTTGGAGGGAGAGGAATGCCCAGATTTTTGAAGGCACCGAAAGTGCAATCCATGAGCTGAAGATGACCTTCTTACAGACTTTTCTTGGGTGGACAAATGCATCCAGCATTTCCTTTTTTACTTCCTTGATTGATTTGCTTGATAATTGTAGCTTTTGTACTTTTTATTTTCTGTTTGTTCTCTCGTTTTCCTCAATACATGTCCTATGTGCTTTGGTTTTTGTTTTGTACTGTCCTCTTTTTCTATCAATGAAGCTTATTTACTTATCAAAAAAAAGATTGGAAGTGATAGCACAAACAAATGTGCACAAAGAGTCACACTTGAAAGTGACTTCAGTAGTGACTTCAGTTGTTCTTTACAACCAAAACAAAACATTTGAAAGTGTAGCCAGAGACAACCACAAAAAACTATTATGAGTTAAGGCTTGTATCATCTATCAACATGATCTAAGTAATACATCACTAGCTGTTAGTTAATGGTACTTGAGAAAAAGCATATATTCTTGAGTGTTCAATGTTACTTATTTGTAAGGTACTATCCCTTCCTCAACAATAATTGATCACTCATGTACTATTCATTTCCTTTTCTCTATACCCAATCTTTATAACAAAACTATAAAAAGTTACATAACTATCTACGATTCTACTCATTCGATTACTTATTTTTCTCAAATCGTTTTCTATCTTAAATCGTGAGCCAAATGATTTTTTTTTTGTTTTTGCTGTTTTGTATAGGTCATGAGCCACATGAAATTAGAAAAGGTCACATATGTGAAGGATTTCTGTGAGTAAATCGTTTTTAGTTGTATTACGTTCTGTTTTTCTCCCTCCGTTTGTAAAAATGCTTTCTTAGTTCCTTGCTTGATAGTAATTTGAGTTAAATGGCCAAAAAAAATTAGAAATAAGAATAAAAACAGAGGAGCAGCTATAACTCGGTACAATGCAATGATAGAAGTGGAAGTTGAAGATGAAGAAGAATTGGCCCTTACCTAATCATTCAGACAATATGAACCAAAGGGATGTGTGCTATCTCCCCCCAATATTTGCCAACATCTCGCTCACAATGTCTACTCAACTCTGGACATTCTCTAATCTCCAATTCTCTTAGGGCAGTGAGGCGAGGTATCCCCAATGGCAGAGACGATAACTTGGAGCAACTCCAAATTTGCAATTTTCGAAGTGAACTGAAATCTGGGAGCCAGTCTGGCAATACCTCCAAGTTGAGACAATGATAAAAATGAAAGAACTGCAGAGTGTTAGCAAACTCTGCAAACCACTGGGGCAAGGCCACTAGTTGTGACAATTTGCCAATTACAAGCGATCGAAGCCTCAACGGGTAGTCTGTCCCATTCATTAGATCAAGCTTTTCACAGTCTATTATTTTCACGCTCTCCAGAGTGACCATCTGCCTCATACCTTGCGGCAAAGACATCAAACTACCGCAAGATTCGAAGTCCAAGTTACGAAGGGCAGTGAGGTGCTTGATACCTTTAGGCAAAGACTCTAGTTTGGGACATTCTGAGAAGATCAAAGTTTGAAGAGAATACAGGCACTCGATTCCACTGTCTGACAAACAAATTTGTTTCGTGGTTATTGACAAATATCTGAGACTGATCATCTTCCCCATATCCCGCGGCAACTTTTCAAGCTCTTTACAGCCAGCCAGTGACAAAGTTTCCAAATTTTGCAGGTCGCAAATGGAGTTAGGCAGTTTCTTAAGTTGTGTATTACCATGTAAGCTAAGATATCTCAAATGCTTCAAATCACAAATGGAGCTTGGCAATGCCTTGAAACTTAGAGGGCTTAAATCTAGCAATCGAAGGTACTTAAACCTCGAGATGCATGTTTGAATAAAGGATTTAGTGACATTAATGGCGTCTCGACCTTTATTTAGGAAAATAATTGACTGTACTCCATTACTCAACTTGTGCAAAAACAATTCCACTTTATCACCAGCACCCGAATTATCATACAAAATTGATACATGCCTAACTGTTTTAAAATCGTCCCTGCTATCATTATTTCCAATTAAGCAATAATCATCTTTTGCAATATAGTATGAAAGCTCGTGCAACAAATCATGCATTTTAAATGTAAAAGAGAAACCGATATCCTTAACTTCATGAAAGAAAGACCTTGCTGATAGCTCTTGTAAATATCATGTTCCAATATCTTCCATCTCTTGAGTACTTCTGCGAAGGAGCCCATTTGCCATAAAGGATCGAATCAGCTCGGTGCTATTGAAGTTATAATCCTTTGGAAACAATGCAAGATAAGCAATGCATGGTTTCAAGTGTGATGGCAAGTGATCATAACTCATTTTCAATATGGGTAAAATGAAATCATCCTCTTGCTCTAGTTCCCATATATCACTATCCCTTATAGAGCTCCAAAAACGTTCATCCCTATTAGAACAAAGTAAGCTCCCCAAGTTCGTAACAGCCAAAGGAACACCTTTACATTTTTTCAGAATTTCTTTTCCAATCTCAACCAATCTTAGATATTGGTTCTCCTCTCCTTTGTTGAATGCCCATCTTTTGAATAACAACCAAGAATCATCCTCAGAAAGACTTTCTAGGGCGTAAACGTGTCCCGTAGACATCATTGAGGCAACATTTTGATAACGTGTCGTGACAACAATTTTACTTCCTCTGGCACCTCCTCCTCCTATCAAAAGGCCCCGCACATCATTCCATTTAGCAAGAGAACAATTACACACATTGTCGAAAACAATAAAAAATCTTTTTCCTTTCAGTGCTTTTTGTACAACGATTTGCACTTGATTCTTACTCAATTCCTCAACACTTATAAAAGCCATCCCTTCCTGTGGTACAGGATTTAAGATTTCTTTTGCCAATTTTGAAAGGTTAAAACCCTCAGACATATCGACCCAGAATGTAGAGCCAAAATGCGTGGCTACCCTTTCATCATTATATGAACATTGAACAAGTGCAGTTTTGCCTACTCCTCCCAAGCCCAATATTGAAATAACAGAAACGTTATCAACGTCCCCTGGCTCAGAGAGCATCAAAAGATCTATTATCTTTTGCTTGTCATCGTCTCTCCCAACAACATCAGAAGCAGGAATGAAGGAGTGGGTCTCCCTCTCTCTATGCACATTAGCCTTATCGCATCGCTCCTCAAGACAAAAAGGATAACTATCCTTTTCCAGCTCTTCGACTCTTTGAAGAATCTCCTTGATTTTATCACCCATAATCAAAGCAAAGACAAGCGGGTTAGAATAAGAGAAGAATCGTTTCACCTTTTTGCCGAAGCTCCCATGTGTTTTCACCACTCGCCTCCGTCGTGCTTCACATTCGAATTCATCCATCACATTTATCGCAGCATAACAGACATCTTTGACT
Source organism: Quercus rubra (assembly GCA_035136125.1). Taxonomy (NCBI): domain Eukaryota; kingdom Viridiplantae; phylum Streptophyta; class Magnoliopsida; order Fagales; family Fagaceae; genus Quercus; species Quercus rubra. Next base: position 23,273 of record JAXUIC010000106.1, read on the forward strand.
TGTCTCAACCAAACCTGCAGGCTTTGGCTTTTTACTTGCCCCTCCTCGGCATCCAGTAATACGGCAATAATTTTGGACATGATGCGTCGAAGCTTGTCCATATCACTTTCAACGCCACGTGCCAAGGAAATCCTTTGGTAACCAAAGACCCCCAGGTCCTCGATGGCTTTTGCTGCGAGGGAACAGACCAGCTGCGTCATGTTTGTTGAGATGAAGGAAAGGGCAGGGTGACTGTTGAGCTGGATCTCTGGAGAGAGACCTTGAGAAAGGGCAATACAACGAGTGGAACAAGACGGCGAAGGCTTGATCAGTTCTCACACAGAACTGAGACGGCGGCTGGATTTTCGGAGAGCTCTGAGTTCAGACTTCAGAGTGTATTGAGTGGAAAATGGTTTAATCGAGGCTTGCTTCGGTTGGGTTGTTAACGGCGGCTGGGTTTTCGGAGAGCTCTGAGTTCATAGTGTATTGACTGGAAAATGGTTTAATCGAGGCTTGCTTCGGTTGGTGGTTAACGGCGGCTGGGTTTTTGGGGTGGAATTTCGGAGAGCTCCGAGTTCAGAGTGTATTGAATTGAGAGGAAAATGGTTTAATCGAATCCTGCTTCGGTTGGGTGATTAACGGCGGCTGGATTTTCATAGATCAGTGGAAAATGGTTTAATCGAGGCTTGCTTCGGTTGGGTGGTCAACGGCAGCTGGGTTTTTGAGGATGGATTTCGGAGAGCTCCGAGTTCTGATCGAATGGGATGGAAAATTTTTTACAGTGTATTTCGTGTTTTTTTTTTAATACAATTTTTTTCCCGTCTTCTGTCATTACTTTTACTCCAGTTCTATATACTTATTTAAATTTAAAATTTATTCAATTTATGTCTTTTTCACAAATTCATTTAAAATTTTCCTTTAAAAGAATATTTTTTCTTGTAAACTTTTTTCCAGAAAAAAAAAAAAAAAAAAAAAAATGCATTAGTTCATTGCATGCTTAATATTCCTTCGGTTCCAAATTATTTGGCCTGTATTATATTTTGAGATATCCCAAAATTAAATCTTATTTAAAAATTCAAACTCCATTATTTTATTAATATTACCATTATACCCTTGTAGAATTTACAAGTAATCTATTAAAATTTGATTTGAAGATAAAAAATAAATTTGGATACGGCCTGGAGGCTATCGAATTTAAATTTGAAGATAAGTTTGTAATTTATCGCCAATAGAATTTGTAATCTACAATAATTTTGATGATGTTTTCCTAAATAGATGAGATTTCTAAGGAGGCCAAATAATTTGGAACAAATGGAGTAGCAATTTTTCTAATTAAAATTAGATGAAAAGCCTGAATTGAATAAATTCAGAAGAAATTTTAGTTAAACTTAAAAGGTACAATTTAGATTTTAACTTTTTTTTTTTTTAATTATTATCTAAATTAGAATACCAACTTTTATCGAGGTTATATATATATAAATATATATATATATATATATATAGTCTAGTTGCTTTGCATCAACTCAGTACATGCTTGAATTTTTGCCATAACTTATAGAAATCTTTTATATTTCTCATAAATGCGGTATCAAAATTTTCCTAAAATGGTTCATTAGTAAATACTTTATAGGCACCTGTTAATCAAACCCTTATTATGAAGGATAGAGTTTGGATCCAAACATATTTGGAGCCCAGGGATCCAGCCACCAATAAAAAGATAACATTTGAATTTGTCATGTGCAATGCACACAACTCACTTAGCCTAACTAACCAAATTTGTCTTGTACATGGCACTTGAACAAAGTTTCTCTTCAAACTATTTTGGAGAGAAACTCTTCAAATTTCTCATATATCTCTTTTTTCTTTTTCTTCTCTTTTTTGTGAATTTTGAAAATCTAACCGTTAAATTTCATGTTCCTTAGGTTCTTAACATGCACATCAAATTTCATTTAAATCGGATGTTATTTACTATTTTATCAATAAACTTATGTTTTATACATAATTTTAGATCATAAAAATTTGAAATTTTAATTTTTGTTTGATGACATAGTAATTGATCTTTAATGTTCTTGAAATTTTATAAGTATGAAAGATATAATAAGAACATGCAATTCAACCGTTAGATTGTCAAAATTCACACTCAATATAAAGATATATAAGGAGTTTGTAGGATTTCTCTCTAAACTAGTTTGGAGAGAAACTTTGTTCATAATAAGACACGTGTGATCTTTCTATTGGAAGTTGGAACCAAACTTTTTTCACATTATAAATGCATCACAATAATATATTTTGTTGAACTTTTCCATGCATTAACTAGTTACAATTGTAGTTACGAATGGTTAAATTTAAAAGATGATGCATTCACACATTTTCTATTTTGTTTAATTATTGTTGAAACCATTAAATTATATTGTAAAACAAACTAGTCAATAACTATGAGTTGATGGTTGTTTTTGCGACATATTTTCTACAAGTTTGATTCGGCCAAGCTCGACTTCGTTGTCTACCCAATTCTTTTATTATACTTTATTTTATTCTTTTAAACATGGTCCGAGCCCATGTGACATAAAGGAAATTTGAAGAAGTGTGGTTTAAAAGATATGAGTCGACTCTTTTTGGACTTTTTAAATAAGCTTGAACTATGCGTGTTGCTGACTGGGTTAGGGATACTTATATCACCTAAAGCTTTTGTAAATGGTCAGGTGCCCAAAACTTCCACCCAAATGAAGACTTGTAGCTCCCACTACATGTAGCCGAAGTTTCAAATACTCTATTTTAGGCCCTTAAAAATAAGCCGACTCCTTGGCCAACCTTTATGAATTATGCCACAAAAAGCAACTCGCTTGGGAGTTGAATTAGTTAGGAGTGTGTAGCCAAACAACTTTGGTCAAAGAATTTCCCCAATCATGACTAAACCAACTCCACCCTATACCTAAGCTAAAGCAAATCTGAAACTTTCACTTGTTTAACAACATGAGGGTCAATAGTTCATTCTTATGCTAAGAATAGTCCCAAGCTTGCTTAAAAACCCCCCAACCAAATGAAGTACAATTAAGTCATGTTTTACCCGTAAAGTTGAAATTTCATGACAAAAGCTCATACATCCATGAAAGAGCAACACAATTCTAAGGCTTAGGGTTGAAAATAGTGGCACTAGGGAGTCTTCTCTCTCTCCTTCACCACCTCTCTCAAATTCATCTTTTTGCTATATTTGCAAAACAGTTCCAGATTTAATGAATTATGCATATTTCCCATCTCTTTGTCGTTTTGCACTTTGATTCCACTCCTGTGATGCACCATTAGTCTCTATTTGCTAAATATTGGAATTTTGGGTTTGACCCTCTCAAATGAATCACAATTTTCGGGCTCGTTCTAGCATTTTAGCCCTTGTCATAAAAATGTCCCAAACACTATGCAATTTATGAGATAATTCAAAAAAATCAATGTATCCTTTATTGAGCAAAAGACAATGATAGAAATAAAAATCAATGTATCCTTCAAGGAGCAACAATATAGCCAAAGAAAAGTTGGAGAAAGCAACTGTGAAGAGAATTATCTTCATAAAAAGGTGAAGTAGAAGTGATGCAGATTTATACTCAAAGCTAAATGGCTCAATGTTTGCACCGGAAGAGGCTGGCAACCTAAATTTTTTAAAAATAAGATGAAATAATTAACATTGCAACAAGGTCAATGATATAAAACATCTCTTAGAACCGTGCCATCTTATTAAAAATCCTTATCATTGAAAGTGATAGAAGATAGACGTTGTCCTCAATCTTGACAATCCTGTTCTTATCATCCATATAGCTGTATAGAATTTTAAGTATTAAGCAATCCAATTTTTATCATCCTTAGTAGTATAGTTGTATAGAATTTCAAGACATTGCCACTGCAGGTAACCTCATCCATTCCAAAACCTTGCATTGAATTTAGGACTTGATCAAAACCTGAAACAAAAGGTAATAAGATGGTAAACAAATTTCCTCCGTACTATAACGGAAATGGAATGCTTTATAACACATAAACAAAGAGAATAAAATTGCTAAATATATCGTCTTCAACATGGCTAAGATAAATAATGAGTCTTGAGATTGGCAAATGGACTTGAACTTCTCTACATGCTTGGGTCATTTTTGTGATTGTACATCTTGGAAGTTGCCACTTGTCATGTGATCAAAATCACATTGGGGGACAGGGGCAACTACTTGAAAAGGCCAAACATGCAGGATAGTATCAAAGCATGATAATACTGAGAAATGAAAAAACAATAAGTCCAAAGAATCCATCACTGTTTACTTATCTACATTCAAAAATACTCAAAAAAAGAAAAAGAAAAAAGAAAAAAAATTTGTGATAAGATAATGACCTACTTCATTGATGATGAAACTAAAATTGCAAAACCCATGATAAGAATGACATTTACCGAAGGAATTGATAAAGAATGGCCAAAGCACTTAAAAGAACCCTCCTCACGAGCACCCTCCTGAAGGAACATAAGTCAAATAGATAACACCAGAGTCATTAATGAAAATCCTTTACACCTGGAGCTTTTTTTTGTTTTTGTTTTTTTTGGATAGGAACTTACACCTGGAGCATGATATTTAAAACCCACAAGAAGTAGGGAGATTCTAGCATTTTACCCCTTTTTAAAATTTTTTTTGGCAATATGCCCCTATTTCCAAACTATATAGGGGCATGCCCCTATTTCGATGCTCGATTACCTTAAAATCGAGTTTCAATTAAATACTCGATTTGTAGAAAATCGAGTTATGCCCGATCAAACTTTAAAAAATAAAAAAATAAAAAAATTGCATGGAACTCGAGTTCCATGCAAAAATTTTTTTTGTGTGATCGCCCCATACTAGGTTCAGGGAATCCTATAGTGGCATTTTAAGCCCTATAGTGATGTTTTAAAGCCCTATAGTGGCAATTTCCTACATTTTTTTTTTAATAAATGTGATCGCCCCATACCAAGTTCAGGGAGCCCTATAGTGACATTTTTAAGCCCTATAGTGGCGTTTTCTAGCAATTTTTTTTTTTTTAATAAGAGTGATCACCCCATAGCAAGTTCAAGGAGCCCTATAGTGGCGTTTTTAAGCCCTATAGTGACGTTTTTCTACCCTACAGTGACGTTTTGAAACTCGTTCTCCCTAAACTCAAGTTCCATGTATTTTTTTCTTTTTAAAGTTTGATTGGGCATAACTCAATTTTGATAAAATCGAGTTTCAAAACAAGGGCATGCCCTTATATAGTTTGGAAATAGAGGCATATTGCCAAATTTTTTTAAAAAAGGGGTTAAATGCCAGAATCCCCCAAGAAGTATCATATAAGTACTCAAAACCTTGAACATGATGGTACAAGCACCCAAAACCACATGTCAAAAAATGTTTATTTTAATGGATTTAGCCTAATTAATCCCAAGAAGAATCCAGATCTAAGTGTGAAATGAGATCTGAAAACAGAAATATAGCCTTCATAAATATATATATATATATATATATATATACTTGCTCCGGTTTCACTTAATATAGCTAACAGAACTTGAAAAAAAAAAGAAAAAAAAAAGACAAATTGAATTCTGAACCATTAAATACTAATTCCATAAGTATTGTAAACAAAAAAGAAATAACTTCTGGAAAAAAAAAATAACATCATTTTTAATGAATAGACATGCTTGTTGGGATAAGGGCTTGCTGCGAAAGGAGGCCTGGCTACCTCATATTAGTTAGATATTGTTTCTTCTAAATCTTTTTTTCTTTTTCATCAGTATGGGAGGGATACATAGTTTTTTCATTGAATTAAAGCTTTTTCAGTTGGTGGTGGAGGAAGGAGGGAATTTCTTTGCGTTACGAATCTTTGAACAGGGCAAATACTTCTTGAAATCAATGTTTATGGGCAAAAGCACAGCATTATGGTTGATGAAAAATATAGAACACACGATGATTGGGGTAAATCCCAAACAATTTTTCACACTTAGGGAAGGCGATACTGCCAACACCTTGCAACGAGGATCAAACTCTTTTGGCCAGTTCTTGATAGTGTCTGAACTCAAAGTTGGTGGGCTTCGAAGGTCTGTCATAATCCTTGAAGGGAAAGAAAAACATAGTTGGAAGGTATTTGGCCTAGAATTGAGGAAGATGTTAGAACCCAATCAATATGCTTTTGGTGACTCAGGCCATGCAAAGTTTATCCCTTAGACATAAAAGCGTAATTCAATGCTTCACCCATCTCAGTCTTTTGTCGAGACAGTGAATGGTCTAATGCAGGCAAAAGGTGGTTTTCAAGCAATCCATAAAACCAAGGATGTAGGACAGAATATTATAGAGGGGGCGATGGGGGAGAAACAATAGAATAGGATAAAGGAAACGACGGCAGTGTCTCTAAAACAATCCCAAGATCAGGTTGTGGATGGTTCGGTGGGTCAGCCTGGTACAACAGCCATGTGGGGAAGGGAGGGGAGAGAGAGAGGAGCATTAATTTAGGGGAGAAATTACTAGTGCAAAATAAAACAAGACCTCCATTAAGTTTCAATTTGAATTCAAGTAAAATTGAAAAATGGGAAGGGGCATGATTTGAGGGATTCATGTTGGACTGGGAAGGGATTAATAATGGAGGTGGTTGAGAATGGGAAGCGATGGGTTTCTTGGGATAACTCCAAAGGTGGAAAAACTTCTTTTACATGGGTGATACGGGCTTCCACTGGACAGAAGGAGAAGGTGGGTATCTGTTTAGGCCCAAAACAGTCTGTAGCCCACTGCGTATCTAATTTAAGCTTGATGAGTACAAGCCCATGTCACATAGAGGCTGGGGAATGCTCCAACACTTTTTTAGGCCCAACCCCTTCTACATCTAATCCCATTGGGCTTGGAGAGAATCCCATGGTCTTTTCAACTTGTTTAGTGATGTCGGTAGAGATGTCGAGGAGTGATGACGAAGGAAGCTTCTCGGTCTCTCAGTTGTATGTGGTTTTTCCGGCGACCGCGACATAGACCGATGCAGATGAGGTTTTGTTAGGTTCTAAGACCTTAGGAACTAATGTATTAGAACTTTAATTTGTATTATGTTGGCAAACCATGATCAAAACATAGAATCTAGGTTTAGGCTTGCTCAAAGTTTGTTTATTTGTAAAATTGGAATCGAGTGATTGCAGAATTTATTGGACTAAATCTGCAAGGCTCGATCGATCGAAAATTAGACTCGATCGATCGAACCACGTACAGAGTTATTTTTCTACAGAGTTCCAGTTCAGCCCAAACTCTACTTAAATGTATTAGAGTTCAAGTAAAATACTCCTATATATAAGGAAAACCCTAAAACGTTTTTATATGTTTTTTAGAGAGAAAATAGTGTGCCTCCTTTTGTATTTTAGGGTTTTGTACCCAAAAGCTCTCTAAGGACTTGGTTGCTCATATTGCGGTTTGTGTGAATCTCTTGTGAGATCTTTGAGGAGTTTTCCTTCACATAAACTTAGGGTTTTCAAGGAGAAGAAGTTTTCTACAACTTGACGATCATTCCAGTTACTGCCATTGAAGTTTAAAGAAAACACAAGCAGGTGTGCTTGTATTTGGTGGAGAATCCAAGAAAGAAGGAGTTCGTAGTTTCGGAGCTTGCATGTGGTCGTGTTAGTAAGTTCTACTGGTGGGTAGCAATAAGAAGTCGAGCGTGGGAGCTTATAAGTCTTATTGTATGAACTTCGATTCTTTCAAGATGGTGGATTCAAGTTTACCTTGAGAATAGCTAGGTTAAATCCTCCCTAGGTTTTTACCGGTTTGGTTTCCTGGATAACCATATCTTTGTGTTATTTATATTTTCGCTGCTTTACTTGATATAATTATTTGATTGTGTTAACCTAATTTTAATTAATTTGACTAAGTAACAACTTGGCTAAATTCCTAGATTAATCCAATTGTATTTTAAGGGGTCTAAAAACTAACAAATGGTATCAGAGCAGGTTGCTCTTCTGTTTTAGATCTTTTGATCTAAGAGCTGATCCTTGACCCCTGTTGTCATGGATAATTTGAAGAGTCTTTTTGATCATGTTTCTGCTCATGCTTTTGTTGATTTTATTGATGCATGTGAAACTCTTTATGAGGAATTATTGAAATCTATGAAAATTGCTAAGAAATTTAAGGAAGAGTTAAAATTGGTTAATCTTGAAAAAGAGGAATTGATTGTTAGATTAGATGAATCTAATAAAAAGAATGAATTTTTGAGAAATCAAATTTCCTTTCAAGATGAGAAGATGAAAAGCTTAGAACAAGAGTTAGTTGAATCTAAAGCTAAAATTAAAAATTTGACTAGTACAAAGCCTGCTGTTGATAACAGAAGTGTTTTTGTTTCTCTTAAGCCTAAAACTGAGAAAGTTTATATCCCTCATTTTAAGAGGAATAATAAAGAAAATGCTTATTTTGCTAGGTTAGACAAAGGTAAAAGTTCTGATGTAGACGCTTATGTTTCTAAACCTAAGTCTAAACCTGCTGTTAGAGAGCATAATAAATCTGTTTTTGTGCCTATTTGTCACCTTTGTGGTGTTGTTGGTCATATTAGACCAAATTGTTCTTTGTTGAGGCAAAAACCAAAATCTGAGAATAGATTTGCTGTTAGGAATACTGATGTTCCTAAATTTGTTCATCTTTGCTACTTTTGTGGTGTCCATGGTCACATTCGTCTTAATTGTCATAAATTGAAATTTAAAAATTCTGTATTTTAATCTAGGATATGTGATGATATTTCCCCTGCCATAAGTCCATATAAATTTTTTCATATTCTTTTAAAAAATTTGAGCTTGTTGGCTTGTGAAAGGAATTTGCAGAATTTTAGTCTTTCTCAGAAGATTGGTGTAATTCCTCAAATACACTCAGTTTCTCATGGATTTTCACCTACAAAGCCAAAGACTTGTGCTATATGGGTGAGAAAAGATTCTCCAAGGTAAGTATTGCTGACTTATCGCTGATTTAATTCTTTCAATTGTTTGTGGACATGTCTTGATACTGTTTTTTGGTTGTTTTGTTTTTTAGGTTGTTTTTTAAAATAAAATAAAAATCCAAAAACATTGAAAAATTTTAAAAAGACAAAAATATTTTATTTTGTGTCTAGTTTTATTTTTCTTGAGGATTACATGAATTAAGATATCTCTCTCTTGATTTAGAACATGCTTGACATTGTGGAGAAACTTGAATAGTATATGTTATATAAGTGCTAAGCTATTTCTGATTTTGTGTGGGTATGTACTAATTTGTACATGTACTCAAGGGTTAATTAAGAAATTGATATTCCTTGTTTGTGTACCCTCTATAGCTTAGTTAAGCACCGTCATGCATTGCATTTGTGTTGTTCATTTAGCATAATATGTGCTTTTTGTTTTTGGTCGTAAATTTTTTTAAAAAAAAACCAAAAAGATTTTTGTGTTTTGTATTTCACATCTTGGATTTATAATCAAGGATTGGCCATTTTATCTTTACATAACATGTTTATGTATCTTGTTTAGCTTTGATGAGCTTATTTTCTTTGCACTTGACTAGTTGAAGCTTTGTAGTGCATGTTGTGTGGGAAAGATGTTCTTGGTGTTTATCACGTTGTCTTAATCTTGAAGTCACATGTTATTTGACTATCGGACTTGATCATTTTGAGAAAGGCATAAATAACCATCTCACCACTGTTCACTAGCCAATCATGAACACCTTAGTGCATATCTTAAGATTTTTGTGCTCGAGAAAGTGTAGCACATGCACAAAAAGAACATAAGGTGAAGTCTCGGTTTAATTGATAAATGCTTAAAATTGGTGTGTACTATTAGGCTTAATGCCAAATCACTTAATTAAAATTGGTGTGTATATTATGAGGCAAAATTCAAGAAACCTACATGATTGCAAGCTTATGTTCTAGGAGATGTGGGAGTTATATGATGTAACTCTTTAGGTGGTATTCTCTTTTAAATTCTATGTGATGAATTTTGTAGATTTTGTGATTGATTGCTATTCACATATCACCTCACATGTATCTCAAGCTTTTGCTAGTTGCACACACTACACAAGTTACTCTTTGCTAAACTTGGTACGTTATATTGTGTGTGATTTTGTTGTGGCCATCCAAAATTAAAAGTTCCTTGATTTTAATGCAAAATGTGTTTAATGTTTACGCTTTGAGGACAAATTGATTGAAAATCTTGATTTTGGAAGATCTGGGTTGAATTTAAGTGTATTTGAAAAACTTTTCGTTTCATACTCATGCATTTTTTTTATATAAAACAATGTGCTTTGAGGAGTTTCTGCATTAAAATGCTCTGTTTTTCAAAAATCTGATTTTTCCAGACTTTCAATCGATTGAACCTGTTTTTCGATCAATTGAAATTGAGATTAAAATTTTTGGTTTGAGTCTGCCTGACTCGATTGATGTTCAATCGATTCTCGATTAATTGCAATTGAAAAATTTTTAGTTTCTATGTTTTTGACCAAAATTTTTTTTCATGCATCATTTGTGTTAGGATTCACATGCATTGCATTGTTTTTGTATCCATCTTGCAGTTTTGCAGTCATATCTATCATTGTTTTCACACATAACATGCATACACTTTGCTACATTGGGTACTCAACTTAATCAAAATATTGATTGATTAATTTTTGAGCTATGTACTTTCTAGTATATGCATTTTTTATGTATGAACTGTAGAAAATATTTTTCTTAAGAGATATGATGGATAATCAATGTGCAAATATTTTCTCTACTCATGCAACTGTTTCTGGGTCACATAGTGCCATGTTTGCATTTTATTGAAAGAGAGAATATTTTTTCTTTATGTGTATCCTCAACTTAATTTTTTTAGTTTGGTTTGTGTGTTTTTATTTTTCCCCACCCCCTTTATTTTTCCCCAAAACTGTTTTTCCCAAAACTTGTTTTATTTTTCCTATTTTTATAGGGGGATAAATTGTTTTTTAATCTTTGTGGTTCTTAGGGGGAGTTGTTGCTCTTCATAGGGGGAGTTGTCTCTATTTCTCTTACTCTGTTGCATATGTTTTCTGTCTAACTTCTGATTAGGTAGTCTTTGTCAATACGTGACAAAAAGGGGGAGACATAGATGACCTGTTTGTTTGTTTTGTTTAGGGGGAAATACATTGATTGTTTATGATAGTGGAAAATACAAGTATGTTTTAGTGTATCTAACTTAGGGGGAGAGTTAGTTTTCATATTTGTTGTTTTCTTATTTTTCTGTTTATTTTCCACACATGCGTTTATGCGTTTGTTGAGTGTTTCAGGAATATATAGGTTGATTCAGTCATGCTGCTGTCTACACTTGCAATTGATAGATAGTAGTTAGGTTGAATTATATTTGGGCTATTTGTAACTTTGAGCATTTCATGGTTGTGATGTGTTTTGTCACGGATTGCCAAATGGGGAGATTGTTAGGTTCTAAGACCTTAGGAACTAATGTATTAGAACTTTAATTTGTATTATGTTGGCAAACCATGATCAAAACATAGAGTCTAGGTTTAGGCTTGCTCAAAGTTTGTTTATTTGTAAAATTGGAATCGAGTGATTGCAGAATTTATTGGACTAAATCTGCAAGGCTCGATCGATCGAAAATTAGACTCGATCGATCGAATCACGTACAGATTTATTTTTCTGCTGAGTTACAGTTTAGCCCAAACTCTACTTAAACGTATTAAGGTTCAAGTAAAACACTCCTATATATAAGGAAAACCCTAAAACGTTTTTATAAGTTTTTTAGAGAGAAAAGAGTGTGCCTCCTTTTGTATTTTAGGGTTTTGTACCCAAAAGCTCTCTAAGGACTTGGTTGCTCATATTGCGGTTTGTGTGAATCTCTTGTGATATCTTTGAGGAGTTTTCCTTCACATAAACTTAAGGTTTTCAAGGAGAAGAAGTTTTCTACACCTTGTGATCATTCCAGTTGCTGCCATTGAAGCTTAAAGAAAACACAAGCGGGTGTACTTGTATTTGGTGGAGAATCCAAGAAAGAATGAGTCCATAGATTCGGAGCTTGCACATGGTTGTGTCAGTAAGTTCTACTAGTGGATAGCAATAAGAAGTCGAGCGTGGGGGCTTATAAGTCTTATTGTATGAATTTTGATTCTTTCAAGATAGTGGATTCAAGTTTACCTTAAGGATAGCTAGGTTAAATCATCCCTAGGTTTTTACCGGTTTGGTTTCCTGGGTGATGACATCTTTGTGTTATTTATATTTCCGCTGCTTTACTTGATATAATTATTTGATTGTGTTAACCTAGATTTAATTAATTTGACTAAGTAACAACTTGGCTAAATTCTTAGGTTAATCCAGTTGTGTTTTAAGGGGTCTAAAAACTAACAGGTTTGTTTGCTCAGCCATGGTGTGCTTTGTCGGTAGGAGTGTCGGGTTGCATCGAGAATCTTTAGCATATGGTTTTCAGGTTTAGCTCTAACCAGAATAGTATTTTGGGCTCTAATAGGTTGTCAAGTGGGTTGGTTTCTGAAGATAAGAGGTCGATGACTCTCGAATTTGTGCCACGACTGGTTGGACCATCTTTTCTCGATCTTTTTCTGGAGTTTTTGCAAGCTAGGTCACTGGGTTTTGGAGTATCGGGTAAGGAAGTAAATTCCCCCTCTAGAAAGGAACTCTTAAGCCTTCCTAGGGAGGTCATGCTTGTGGAGGTTGCAACTGATTTTTTTGTGGGCACTGGTGAAGCAGAATTGTCAGATTGTTTACCATTGCAGATTATTGCTCCGAGTGCGTCGACAACTTTGGCAAAGTTGGAGGAGGTCACTGAGGTCTTGAGTATTGAGGCTAAGTTAGATATTTCTAGGTGGGTGAAACACAGAATTCCTGGTTTCAATAAATAGGTTGGGTTGTCAATGACTCAATACGAGAAGTTGTGCATTGCTCTCTTACAAAGGCCTGAAACTGAGATGGAGGCAGCCAATGTGTTACACCAGAAAGTAACAAGTAGCCAAAAAGTGGCTAAGTCTAAAAACAAGGGATGTAGAGAGTTGCAAAACTTGATCTCTTTAGTGAATTATGATAGGAGATAGAGGATTGGTTTTGTGCTGGTGTCAGTAGGTGGGGATATTTTTGGGGCAATGAAGATAAAAATGATTTCGTGGAATGTTAGAGGTTTAAATGATCCTCGGAAATGACTTGTGGTGAAGAATTTGTTGCGAGAGTGGAAGTGTGATGTTGTTTGTTTACAAGAGACGAAAATTGCTAGCTTAAATAGACAGTTGGTTTGAAGTTTGAGGAGTTATCCATATGTGGATTGGGCTATTTTGGAGGCAGATCGGATTGCTGGTGGTATTTTAATTATGTCGGATAAAAGGGTTTTGGATAAGGTGGAAGTTATGGTTGGTACATTCTTAGTTTCGGTAAAGTGGCAAGAGGTGGGGGATGGTTTTATATGGGCATGTTCAGGGGTTTATGGCCCAAATGAGAATAACGAGAGGGGTCACATGTGGGATGAGTTGGTGGGTATTCAGTAGTATTGGAGGATACCGTGGTGCTGCCTTGGGGATTTTAATATTGTTCGCTTTCCTAGCGAGCGTAGGGGTGAGACACGTTTGACCCTAACTATGGAAAAATTCTCTGAATTTATTGAGGATCTTAAGTTGATTGATTTGCCTTTGGAAGGAGGTAGCTATACATGGTCAAGTGGTATTGATGAACCAACGATGTCTACGATTGATAGAGCTTTGGTCACTCTAGATTGGGAGGAACACTTCCCAGATGTTATTCAAAGAATTTTACCCCGTCCTATCTCAGATCACAATCCAATTCTCTTGGAGGCAGGGGGAATGGCAAGGGGAAAAAGTTCGTTCAGATCTGAAAATATGTGGTTGAAGATAGAAGGGTTTGTGGATAGAGTTCAATCTTGGTGGAATCGGCATTCTTTTGTAGGTACACCTAGTTTCGTGCTTGCCAAAAACTTAAAGGCTCTAAAAGAGGACATTGTACAATGGAATCGCTGAGAGTTTGGTAATGTAGAGCGTCTAAAGAAACAATTACTAGAGGAGTTGAAAAAAATTAGACGCCAAGGAAGGGGATTTTGGTCTCACTGATGAGGAGAAATGTTATAGGGCAGATTTGAGGTCCTAGGTGGAGCATCTTCTTTCCTTAGAAGAAATTTCCTGGAGACAAAAATTTAGGATGTTATGTATCAAAGAAGGGGATAATAACACCAAGTTCTTCCACAAAATAGCTAATTCCCATAGAAGGTATAATCATCTCAAGACCTTGGAGATGGATGGGGTGGTTTTTGAGAAAGAATCTGAGGTAACTAATCAGGTTGTCCAGTTTTATAAAATATTGTACAAGGAGTCTGAGGGGTGGAGGCCTTTTGTGGAGGGTTTGGAGTTTGATCGTATTGGGGATATGGAGAGGGTTTGGCTTGAAAGGAAGTTTAAGAGAGAGGAGATACTTCAAGTCGTAAGTGACTTGGAAGGGGACAAAGCTCCAGGTCCGAATGGGCTTATTATGGCGTTTTATCATCATTGTTGGAGAGTAGTGGAGAAAGACGTCTTAGCGGTCTTTGAAGAGTTTTTTCAACATTGTAAGTTTGAAAAATCCCTTAATGCTACCTTCATTACTTTAATTCTTAAAAAGAATGACGCCTTTAATATTAGAGATTTATGGCCTATTAGCTTGGTGGGGAGTGTGTATAAGATCTTGGCTAAGGTTTTGGCAAATCGTTTGAGAGTGGTTTTAGATCAGTTGATCTTTGAGTCTTAGAATAGCTTTGTGGGTGGGAGACAAATCATTGATTCGGTTCTTATTACGAATGAGTGTGTGGATAGCCGAGGGAGGAGTAGGGTTCTTGGAGTCATTTGTAAACTTAATATTGAGAAAGCTTACGATCATGTGAATTGGGAGGCTTTGCTGGATTTGTTGAATAAAATGGGCTTTGGAGTGAAGTGGTGTAAGTGGATCCGTACTTGTATATCCACAGTTCAGTTCTCTGTTTTGATTAATGGGTTTCCAGCTGATTTCTTTGATAGTTCAAAGGGTTTAAGACAAGGGGATCTGCTATCTCCTATGCTGTTTTTGATTTTGATGGAGGTGTTCAATAGGATGTTGAGAAGAGTGGAGGAAGCTGGCTTGATCCGTGGTTTTAAAGTTGAGGGTAGGAGGGGTGGTGGGGAATGTGTTTCACATCTATTGTTTGCAGACGATACTATCCTATTTTGTGATGCAGATGTAGAGCAAATTCATCATATTCGGTTGTTGTTACTCAGTTTTCAAGCGGCAACAGGTTTGAAGGTCAATGTGAACAAGAGTGAAATGGTTCCAATAGGGGAGGTTGATGATGTGCATGCCCTGGCTGAAATTTTGGGCTGTAGAATTCGAACTTTGCCTATGTCTTATCTTGGCATTCCGTTGGGGGTTTTGCATAACTCCCCTTCAATTTGGAATCCTATTTTGGAAAAGATTGAACAGAAATTAGCTAGGTGGAAGAAGTTGTATTTGTCTAAGGGAAGGGCAATTGATGTTACTCAAGAGTACGTTATCTAGTCTTCCTACCTATTTTCTATCTCTATTCACCATTCCTACTTATGTGGCTAATAAAATTGAAAAGTTGCAAAGGGACTTTCAATGGGGTGATAGCAAGACTCATCTGGTAGGATGGGATAAAGTTTGTGTGCCTATAGCTAACGGTGGCTTGGGGATAAGGAAACTTACTACTTTCAATAAGGCCATATTAGGGAAATGGTTGCAGCGGTTTGGGAAGGAAGAGGATCGGTTATGGAGGAGGTTGGTAGCTTCAAAATATGGGGAAGAATGGGGGGATGGATCTCAAAGCTAGGTAGGGGACTTCATGGGTGTGGTTTGTGGAAAGGTATTCGCATGGGATGGGAGGATTTTAGCAAAAATTGTCAGTTTGTTGTTGGGTTAGGGAATAGAGTGAGATTTTGACAAGATGGGTGGTATGGGGATCAACCTTTCCAATTGGCTTTCCCAAGGCTGTATGGTATTGCCATTGATAAGGAGGCATCTGTAGAAGCTTCTTTGTCAAGGCAAGGGGGCAGAGGATAGAAGAATTTGGGATGTTCGTTTTATTTAAGAATTTAATGATTGGGAGGTGGATGAAGGGCTGCATTTTCTTCGTATATTGGGAGCTACAACTCCAATGAATGTTGGAGATCGGATGAGATGGAAGTTGAAGCCTAATGGGGAGTTTGACATCCGGTCGTATTATAAGAAATTGAGGGATTCTCCCTTAATTGTCTTTTCTTGGAAACGTATATGGAGAGTAAAGGCCCCTAGGTGAGTTTCTTTTTTTGTTTGGTGTGTAGCTTGGAATAAGATCGTAATAGGTGATAACTTGAGAAGATTAAGGGGGTTGGATTTTGTAGATTTGTGCATTATGTGCCGGCATTGTGGAGAGACGGTAGACCACTTACTTCTACATTATGAGATGGCTTATCGGTTGTGGAGTTTTGTCTTAATAACTTTTGGTTTGTCTTGGGTTATACCTAGATCGATCCCAAATTTGCTTTTTGATTGGTGTAATTTGTTAGGGAAGCATTCGTCTCAGATTTGGAACTTAGTTTCGTCATGCATCCTATGATATATTTGGAAGGAACGGAATCAGTAGAGACAGATTTTTGAGGATTTGGATAGTTTTGGTGCTCAGATGCTTGCTTCTTTTAGTGGAACTCTTTTTGATTGGTCTCAAGCATGAGGACTCACGACTCGTGATTCTCTCCATTTTTTTCTTAGCTCT
Source organism: Quercus rubra (assembly GCA_035136125.1). NCBI lineage: Eukaryota > Viridiplantae > Streptophyta > Magnoliopsida > Fagales > Fagaceae > Quercus > Quercus rubra. The sequence continues at coordinate 39,957 of JAXUIC010000106.1, forward strand.
TTTTCTCTTTTGTAATTAATTTGTTGATTAGTTTTCTTTTATGTTTTTTCTCTGTTTTCATCTTGTATTTTCTGGATTTGCTCTATGTTTTTCATGCATAGAGCAGCTGTTCGTATATATAATATTCTTACTTATCCAAAAAAAAAAAAATATGCTTGCTATAAAAAAGACTTGGATAGAAGTAGTAAGAAAGGACATGATTGTTAGAGACAAAAAGAGCCCCTAGATAGGGCAGGAGAAGCATATAGGGACTTGAAGTTGTGCTAAATTACAAGCAGCAATTATATAAAACCGCAAACCAGTTTGTGTAAAAAATTTAAAGAAAATCTATCGGTTTCAAGATATAAAAGCTTAACGTTTCTCTTTATGTTTTTAGCTGCTATACTTATAAAAGAATTTGACACTGCTCACAAAAGACATTTTATGTGTTATATGCATTTGAGTAATTGAAATTTGAAATTGGACTGAAGAATATTCAATCTAAATGAGAGTTGTTTTAGGCTGAAGAGATCTTGTATTTTTTGAGACAAGACAATCTACGACATCTGCCATGAAAATCTGAGACTTGAAACCAAGAAGTATCAAACATATTCAAAGTTACATGAATCTTAGCAAACATTGGAAGCCGGAATTTCCATAATAATATAATATAAGTTGCAGACTATACACAGTACTCGCCTACATCTCCCTAGCATTTTAACTTCAATTCAACACAACCTTCGATCTTCAATCCTCTTACAACATGCATCCCCTTCGACAGATTTGACAATTTTGGAAGTAAAAAAATCCCAAACTATCAAATTGGATTCACATTGGAAAACAGCAATAGATGGCTAAACTAGACCTTCTTGATGGTCTTCCAATTCCATCAAATTAAGCTTTTCACAATGGTGTATTACCATCTTTCCAATGCCATAAGGGATTTCATAATAGGAGGAACAAGAGTTAGAATTTCATATATCTAAATTAAAGTTATGGATAAACATACGATGCACAACAAAGAGTTTCATTTGAGTTACTCCAGTACCAAGAAGAAGAGGTAAAGAAATGATAATACATGATGCAGACAACGGAAATTTTATACATATGAGATAACACGAAATATGAATGAAGTCGTAAGTATATAGACATACAACTCCATGACCGTGACGACATGCAAATTACATCTATATCTTATTCAACTTATTTAAAACATAAAAAAGACACAAATCTGCGAACGGAACTAGGTTGAGACTTTCCCCACTGCATATCGTTGCTGAGATGATAAGCTGCAATGTGTCAAAACCACAAAATTGTTAGACGAGTATAGATTGAAGGAAAATCCAATGAACTAGGAAATGCTTCACTTAAATTTTTTAGTACTTTGGAACAATATGCTGTGCACACAAGGTTGTATGACCTACCAATCATTCTAGACCTAAGCAAATTTGGTTTATTACATACACTGCGTTAGCTTGCTGGTCAAGCTTTTGTGAAAAAACAAAGCCTGTAGACAATTTAAAAGATATTGGGCTTCTCATACATTTTAATGTTTCAAAAAAATCATTCTTAGTATGGATTTTAATATTGCTAATACTAGACACTGTTCATAATCAACAATTAAATGGATTGAACAATTGAAAGATTAGAATTGAAATTAAAGATATCCCATTTTGTGACAACAATCTCCCAAGGGCAGCTTTCATTAGAGTAATAAGAAATAATTAAAAAAAAAAAAACCAATTTCACAAGTAAACAGAAATCATATTTCAAGGATATTTTGACTACAAATTGCATGTTGTGCATGGTCTAAATCATTCTATTTTTCTTTCATATTTTTGTCTCACTTTATCTGTTCAGGATTCATAACCAACTACAAATTTGGGATTCATAACAGTAACACCATGTTTGCTTCACCTTCAAAGAGAAGAAATGAAAAATATTATTAAAATTTTAAATTTTGCATTTGATTTCTCAAAAAGGAGATAAAGAAACAAAACTATCCATATAACAAAATAGTAAAAGTTACACAATTATCTTTTCATTTGATTTCTTATTTTTCTCAATTCATTTTCTATCTTAAATTGTGAGCCACAAAAAGTTAAAAAAAAGAAAAAGAAAAAAAAAAGAGTCACATGCTTGACATTGTTGCAATCTAATCTAGCTGATTTGTATTACCATTTTTTTTCTTGGTTAATTGTTGAGCGTGATTTCCAATAAACAAGCAGCAATAAATCGAACAAAAATAAAATAAAAATAAAAATAAACACAGTGCTTACCTAATCTTTTTCAATATGAACCAGCGGGACATGTGCTATCTTGGACCAATCCTTGCCGATTACTCACTTGCAATTTCTACTCAATTCATAATTATCTTCAATCACCAGATCTCTTAGGGCAGTGAGGTGATCCATGCCCTCTGGCATAGACGTTAATTTTTGGCAGCCCCAAATTTCAAGCTTTCGAAGTGAACTGAGATCTGAGAACCACTCCGGCAGTGCCCCCAAGTAGTCACAATCAGAAATACATAAGAACTGTAGAGACTTAGCAGATCCTCTAAGCCATTGGGGAAGTGCCACTAGCTGTGGCAATGCGCTGACTACAACTGATCGAAGGCTCATTGGGTAGTCTTCCCCTTCCACAAAATCAAGCTTTCCACAGCCATTGATTGTCAGGCTTTCCAGGGCAGTTAGTTGTTTCATACCTCGCGGCAAAGAGATCAAGCATTCACAACTCCCAAATGCCAACCTGCGAAGGGCAGTGAGGCGTTGGATCCCTTCAGCCAAAGACTCTATCCTTGGACAGTCTTCAAAGATCAGAGTTCGAAGAGAGTGCAGGCACTCAATTCCATTGTCTGGCAGACAAGTCTGTTTTGTGGTAATCGACAAATATCTAAGGCTGGTCATCTTATATATATCTCTCGGCAACTCTTCAAGCTCTTTGCAGCCAACTAGTATCAAAGTTTCCAAATTTTGCAGATTACAAATGGAGTTGGGCAATTTCTTAATCTTCTTATTGCCACATAAGCTAAGATATTTCAAAAGCTTCAAAGTATTGATGGAGTTGGGCAACTGCTCAATGCTTGAAAAACTTAAATCTAGCAACCGCAATAACTTCAACCTGGAAATGCATGTTTTCACAAAGGATTCATCAACGCTAACAGGAAGTACATCTTCACTTGGAAAAAAAATCGTCCGCACCTTGTTGCTCAACTTGTGTAAAACCATTGTCGCTTCGTCAACACCCAAATGATTGCCCAAAAATGACACGTGCCTAGCCCTTGCATGATAGTTGGTGGGGTTTTCAATTAAGCAATAATCATTTTGTGCAACATGCAAGGAAAGATCATGAAACAAATCATGCATTTTAAATCTAAAATGGGAACCAAAATCTCTAAGCTCTTGAAAGAAAGATCTTGAAAGCAACTCCTTTACATGTTGTAGGCCAATATTTTCCGGGTCTTGAGTAGTTTTGTTGGAAGTTTGGAGGAGGAGCCCATTTGCCATCCAACATTGAATCAATTCCTTACTATCGTACGAATAACCCTTTGGATACAATGAGCAATAAGCAAAACATTGTTTTAAGTATGATGGCAATTGATGGTAACTCAATGTTAACAAGGGCATAATGTAATTTCCGTTTTGTCTCCATATCTCACTATCCCTTATGGAGATCCAATCACGATAGTCGGTTTTTGAATAAAGTAAACTCCCCAAAGCCCTCACAGCCAAAGGAACACCATTTCTACATTTTTTCACTATTTCCTCTCCAATATCTACTAGTTCTGGATATTTCTTCTCCTCCCCTTCATTAAAGGCACATTTTAAAAATAAGGACAAACAATTAGCCTCAGGAAGACCTTTTATCTCGTGGATGGGTCCTGTAGGAGACATGACTGAGGCAACTTTGTGATATCGTGTAGTGACAACAATTTTACTTCCTCTGGCACCTCCTACTAATGAGTTTTTCAGATCATTCCATTCTTCAGTACTCACATTCCAAACATCATCCAAAATAATAAGAAATTTCTTTCCTTTCAAAATATTTCGTACAATGGCTTCCAAGTGATCCATTTTCAAGTTCTCAATAACCATACCAGCCTTCGCTTCTGCCCCTGCAGGAGTAAGGATTTCTTTTGCCACATTTGAAACTTTAAAATCTTGTGACATGGATACCCATAACTTACAGTCAAAATTTCTAGCCACCCTTTCATCATCATACACGTACCGAGCCAGGGTAGTCTTGCCCATACCCCCGATGCCCACTATAGGAATCACAGAAACATAGTTTTCAGGATCCATTAAAAGATCTATTATCCTTTGCTTGTCATTGTCCCTCCCAATAACAAGGCGTTGGATCCTCTCCCTCTCTCTCTCCATGTGCACAATATGCATTCCTTCAAGTCGCTCCTTTATATGAAAATAATTTTTCTCCTTTGCTATCTCTTCTAACCTCCTTCTAATATCCTTTATTCTGGAACCCATTTTAAAACGATACCCAAACGACTTAATAAAAGAAAAGGATAAAAGACGAACCTTTCTAGGGACTTCTTGCCTCCGTAGAGCTTCATACTCAAATTCATCCACCACATCCGTCGTATCATAAGCCACATCTTTGAGTCGCCTCAACCAAACACTCACGTCTACGTTTTCCACTTGTCTCGCATCAGCATCTAGAAGCACGGCTTGGATGGTGGTCAAAGAGTGGCGAAGCTTTCCTAGATCGCTTTTAAAGTCATATGTCAATAAGACACTCTCTCGGCAAACAAAGGACGCCAGCATCTCCACGACTTTCCCTCCCGGGGAAGACAACGGGTCCTCCGCCATGTTTAGGTTGTGATTATGCGGGGTTTTTTTTTTTTTTTTGGGTTGATTTGTTCAGCAAAAGGAGGACTTTGAGTATAGTTTTCTGATATCTCCTTCAGCAGACAGAGGTTTGGTTCTGGCGTCCAGTGGGTGTGTATAGATCTACTTATAGCTGGTCCTTCATTTCTTTTCCTAACCGTGGTAAAGTCAGCTGACTCAGTCTAAACTTTTCCTAACCGTGGTAGAGTTAGCTAAACCAAGGATCTTCTGGAACTAATCATACTTTCACAACCGTGGTAAAGTTAGTTAACCCCGATCGCAAAATTGAGGCATCAAACGTTAACGTCAGAATGGGCCCATTCAATTGACACACACGCACACTCTCCCCCTTGCGATGTAGACAAATACAACCTAAAGAAGAGAAAGTTTAACCGTAGTTAAGTTAGTCTTGGCCTAGAGTCCACTTTACACATTGCAAGTTTCCCTACCTGTATCTCAAAAAAAAAAGTTTCCCTACCTTGTTTCTATAAATTAAAAAATTTACACTATCTTGTGTGTGGTCCTTCCGGCCGATCGCCATGTGTCATTACGATTGCATTACTCCACTAGTAAGGTTTTTTTTTTTGGGAAAATCAAGACCAACACAATATGTAGTCATAATCAGCTCATCGGACCCACCAACTCAAAAGTTAAAAGAATAATTTTAAACCAACCTAACCCACCTTTCCTCCCCCCCCCCCCCCCCCCCTCTGAAACCCACCTTTTTCTTATAAGCATTTAGAATAAATGTAAATTCTCATATTAAAAAAAAAAAAAAAAAAAAAGGCGAAAACTACATTTTCACGCGATTCTCACTTTGGTACATATCTTTTATTTTCACCGTTTTTAGTCCCTATTTAGTAAAACGATTTTCATTTTAGTGCTTTTCGTCAGTGCCATAATGGCAAAGTCCTACGTGACAGACGGTACTTTTAAAATAATAATAATAAAAAATTTTGGCATTAAAAAATGTCACGTCAACATATAAATTTTAAAAATTAATTTATTAATTTTAACTAAATAAAAAAAATCAAAACAAAATTAAAAATCAAAATTCACATGAATTAAGATCTAAATGTATCTGGAACAAGAACACCAATCTAGACTTATGATCTCAAAATTAAAAACCAAAAATCACGAATAACTCAAAAAATAAGATCATAAAATTAAACATAAGATCCACATCAGAATAAACATGAACAAGGAATTAAATAAGAACAATATCGATATTCCAAACTCAAAACAATCTTTCCCGAACTATTAACAGGGATCTAAGAAGCAACAAAATATCAAACCTCAATAGAGCTGAGATTCAGAAATCAAAGCAAAAGAGAGTGTGAGACACGGTGAGAGTTGAGAGAGCTAGAGAGAGGAGAGAGAAGCAGACCCACCACCACACCACCATCACCAGACCACCCCCACAGCCTAGCAACAACCCACACCACAAAACACTCTGGAATCAACCATACCCACGGCGACATCACACACGCACCACCGTCAATCACCCACCACCGCCAATCAACCACCACCCTCATTCACCCCCACAACCACCATGACCCAAACCCACCAATCTAAAAAACGATTTCCATGATCAAAGACCCAAAACCCAAGACCCACAATCTCCACCATGAAAGCACCTCCGTGCTTATCTAAGAGGGAGACAAGAAATATAGAGAGATGAAATAGATAGAAGGAACAAAGCTCAACAGAGGGGAGTGAGATAAGAGTTTGGATTTGTTGGAGACTTGTGCTATGAACTGTGTGAAGGTTTTCGCTGAGGTGGCCTCTAAGAAAGTATTGGATGAGATGGTGAAGTTGATAGAGAATCTGCAAACCCATCTTGGGAATAGGAAAAGGGGTTTGTATTTGATTCGGGCTTGGGGGCAGTCCGAGGATCTCGCTTATCTATCTGTCTTTCATCAGACTTACATGGTCAATTTATCTCACGCTGTTTTTGATTTCTGATTTTTCTATTCTCATGTTTGTAATGGGTTTTTTGTGCGTGTGTTCTTAGATCTGGGATGGTGTTCTTGTTCAATATACTTTTAGATCTTAATTCATGTGAATTTTGATTTTTAATTCTGTTTTGATTTTTTTTAGTTAAAATTAATAAATAATTCTTTTTAAAAAATTTATATGCTAACGTGGCATTTTTTAATGCCAAAATAAAAATTATTATTATTATTTTAATAGTTTTGTCTGCCACATAGGACTTTGCTGTTAGGACATTGACAGAAAGGACTAAAATGAAAAGCGTTTTTCTAAATAGGGACTAAAAGCGGCGAAAATAAAATATAGGAACCAAAGTGGGAATCACGTGAAAATGTAGGGACGAAAATGTGGTTTTTGCCTAAAAAAAAAAAATCTAACATTATAAAGTCCAATTTTTTTTTTTTTTTTTTTTTTTTTTTTTTAAATCAGTAATCTTTCACCTTTCCTTGTCTTTTTCAATATGAATAATATATATGTTTTCTTTTTTTGGGAGTAATTCTATAGTAATTTTTTTTTGGGTACAATATCCACAAGTACTCAACCTGTTATAATAGATTATCAAAACATCACATTTGATAGCTTCATTTTCACATTGAATTGCACCAACATCACATATGATTGTATTTTTGTCACATTTGGTGCGCTCAAAGCGACTGTTGTAGGTGCATATTCATGCTATATTGTGTGCACGATCATCGTAGTGTGATTATCTTGATCTATGTCACCTGAGTGACATTGGTTTCCCCGTGTATGACATGCATCAACATGCTTGATGCTTTAAAGGGCTTCGACTCGTCTTAGTACAAGCATGTCGATACGCATCATATTCACAATCGCGAAACCTTACCGATGCGCCATAGTGCACCAAACGTGAAACTCTGTTGGATTTTTGCCCTGAAAATGAGGCGCCTCCATTGCCATGTTCTCACAACGAAAGCTTGGTGAGAATAACGTTTTGTGTGCTATGATGCACCTAAGGCGAAGTGCTATCGAATTTCTGCCACGAAAATAAGGCGAAATGCTGTCGAATTTTTGCCGTGGGAATTTGGCATCGATTCTAAACGCACTAGGAAAACATCGATTGGGACCACACCCATTCCAAAACCAAACCTTAAAGCCCAAATATGTTTAAAGCCTCAAAAGCTAATGTCCTTAGACAAGCGCTATAGGGTGCCTAACACCTTTTCAATTGCCACTGTCCAAAAATTAAGGTTTTACCAAAACAAAGGACTATCCTTAGATAGGCGCTATAGGGTGCCTAACACCTTCCCTACACGTAACCAGACTTACGAACTCAAGAATCAAGATTTTTTATCCATCTATATTAGATTAGGAAAAACGACATTTTTCTTAGCCTAGGATCGGTAATAAAATCAAATTGAATCTAATGACCAATCACACCTTAGAAAAAACCCAATAATTGGTGGCAACTTCACTTACTTTTAGTGATTCCCTTAAAATTGACTAAGATTACAGTCACACACTAGAGGTAACAACCCTCCTTCATGCAAGCACCAGTAAGGCTCCCGAAGATTCCAACGGAAGCTCCGTACGAGCGTCCCCGCGATGGGTGGTCGACCGTCGCGAGGCATTGACAAACTAGCGACTTCACTGGAGATACTTAGAGAGTTTAGCCTTTAGAGCTTTTGATAAAACCATAATCTTTGGATATTGGCTTTCAAAAACACTGAAATTGGCATTAGCCTCCGAGGCTTTTCTTTTGAAAAATTCTTTTACTATTTCTTAGTAAACTATTTTCAAAAGTCAAAATATATTTTCCAAAATGTTGTTCAAAATGGTTTTCCAAAAACCGGCTTTGAGATATTTTCGTATGTGTGAAGCTTTCTAGCTTTCCAAAGCATGTTTTACAGCTTTCCTTCACATGTGCGAACCTAGGGTAGTAGATTTAATTTCTGCTACACCTTTATCTTTGCATATATTTATTGTGCTTGGAAAGTCTTTTTCCTTTCATTTCAAAATGCATGACATCACCCCATATTGAGCCGAACCTGTGCTCAGCGTTGAAGGCGATTGCTGGATGCACAGTCTAGTTAGTTACTGGGCATCGATTTGTAGGCACTTCTGGGTCTGTGGGTGGACAGGAGTAGCTAAAAAGGCCCCCTCTTGATCCGTTTTATCCCACAACTTCTATGAAGAGAAGGATTAGATGATTGAGGTCCACCCTAAGAATGGGACCAACCTACCAGTTAAGCCGTGTCTCATATACTTGGCCTACACTATGTCAAAACTTGTGAGAACTAGGAAGAGCCAAAGCCAAGTGAGCATCCAACCCTAGGGTAGGATATCCTTGATAGGGTTGCTTTCAAAACGAGTCAAGGGGGAAGTGCCCAGTTTCCGTTTGTAGGTTTGCCCTTTTTGCTTGCATCAAAGAGTCATGCTCTACTCTAGGTTCTATCCCTCCTGTTTACACAACATCTATGATTAAACCCCTAGGGAAAAGCAACCCCATTGCTTGCACATTAGACCATACCCAATCCCTAAGGGTTTCCAACCTTACAAGGGCATGCACGCATACACTAATGGCTCTGTCATGTAACCGTGAACAGATAAAATTTGTGGCAAGTAGCCTGAACTCCACTCCAAGGAGGACATTGCCAAGAGTTCAAGATCTTTCCCGAGAAGGCCAAGCTATCAAGAATGAAGCCGTTTCATTGTAAATTTGAATTTCCTTGTATTGTAAAAGGCCCATTGTTGGAGCCATTGTATATAGCCATGTTTTGGGGGCATTGTAAAAAGCCAAACTTTGTAAAAAGCATTACTTTCTATGTAATCAAAAGAGAAGGGTCCATCCCGCAATTTCAAGCATGATATGAAAGTTCTGGTTACCTGCCAAGCTTGTGCATTAATTCGCATCACTATAGAAACTCACCGTGACAAAAACCTGCTCAAGGGTTCAATCCAAATTTCAAAAATGATAGGTGTATTTTAAATAAGCAAGAACCTAAACTAACTTCGTGTTTGTTTGATGTTTCCACATTGTTCTTGAGGACATAGGAGCTCTAGGACTTGACTGGGAAATTTGCTCATTCTGTGACAGTGGAGAAATACATGGCCTATTCAATCGTAGAGTTCTCCGAGCACAGATTCAGAGTTTAGCTAACCGTGGTATCATCTGGATCAAAAGAGAGGTCATGCGAAGGAGTGACTACATCGTAGCCAGCCTATGCCCTCCAAGTACACAAGTAAGAACTAGCCACAGTGCTGTGTCAATAGGATCAAGGGAAGATTGGGATGAATACTTGTGAGAGTGCCTTTGTAAGATTCCTCTAGCTTTTTTGCACATAATTGAGTGGTCACTAAGTATCTAGAAATGGTGGTCAAGGACTTGAAATATATTTTAAAACAAACTAAAAATTAATTAATTATTGCTTTTAAATTACTTAATTATACTTGAGGGTGCACGTTGGAGGATTGGAGATGGAAGAGACATCAAGATCTGGCAGCACCATTGGCTGCCCATTAAACACCCTCCCAAAATTTCCTCGCCAATACTGGAATCCATGGAAGAAGCAATAAGGATTGCCTAATAAATCTGGAATCTAGAACTTGGAATCATGAGATGATTGATGGAATTTTTGTTCCACAAGAAGCGGAAATTATCAAAAAAATTCCCTTGTCAAGAATGGAAGCAACTGACTCTATCTATTGGTCGTTAGCACAAAATGGAGACTATTCGTGCAAAACTGGATATAGGTTTCTCAGTGAGGAAGATGCAAGCCAAACCAGCATTGAACCATCAATCCATGAAGTTGGGCTATGGAAGAAAATATGGTCTTTGGAGTGTCCAAACAAAGTTAAACAATTCCTTTGGGGAGCTTGCAAAAATTCACCCCCAACAAAAACCAATTTAGTTCAACGCCAAATTATTCATGAGCAAATATGTGATAGATGTTTGGAGTCAGATGAAAGTGTGATCCACGCAATTTGGAGCGGCCTAGCCATTGACTGTGTGTGGAAGGAGGTGGCAAGATGGGATTTCAGAGATTCTGTGATCTTTCAAAGTTGCAGTGAGCTAGTAGCATGGATCTTGGAGCACGGTTAACATCCTGAATTGTTTTCCATGATATCTTGGTTTGTTTGGACCCAAAGGAATCAAATACGAACTGCTTGGCAACATTGCACCACCGACTAGCTTGCACAGATTGCTAAGGCAAGACTTGAAGAATATCGGGCAATTTGATCGGCAATAACCATTGCTCCGCTTCAGTCTCCAAGTCAGCGACAGACATGGCAAGCACCACAAGCGGAGGTCTTCAAGGTGAACTATGATGGGGCTGTATTTTCGGAAACAAATAAGTCGGGTCTTGGCGTCATTGTTCGGAACAGCAATGGGCAGATTGTCGCGTCATTGTCACAGCAACTAAATCAAGCGTACCAGCCAATTGAAGTGCAGGCCATGGCAGCAATCAGGGGCCTGGAGTTTGCAGCATAGCTAGGCTTGGATAGAGTGATTATTGAGGGGGATTGCAGCACTGTGATGACAAGTTTGAAATTGAAGGAACAAGGGCTGGCATCATATGGTTTGAGGATGTGAGTTTTTTTGAGAACCATTTTTTGGAATTATCCTACTCTCATGTTAAGAGGGAGGGTAACAAAGTTGCACACTATTTAGCTAAATTAGTAGTTAATTTTTCAAATAGTGTAATATAAATGGAGGATGTTCCACCATCAATTTTATCTTTTGTTCAGGCTGATTTGGCCATTACTTTGGAATAAAAAATTGGATGTCTTCTTTCTTAACACAGAAAGAAAGAAAGGAAAAAAAAAAAAAAAAAAGCTTAATTCAATTAATTTGCTCTTAAGTTATGATAAAAAGATTGGGAAATAAGTTGCTTGCAGCGTGCATTAATTTGAAGCTAATAAACTCATTAAAATATTTGCAAATGTGCTTTTCAAAAATTTTGCACAAAAACGATATCATAGTGATTTGCTATTTAAGCAGGTTGGTTATTTCACATTTGAGTCTTCGAACTTAGCCATTAGCCAACCCTCCTAAACCTGACCCACTACTAGATGTGACGATGACCAATTGAGAATGGTTTCGGCACCCCAAAATTTTGGCAACAATGAGCCTTGGACCAATTTGCATTGCTAGCACAACCTCTTTGCTGGAATTTGTAAGTTTGACTTAGTAATATTTATCAGTTTGGCTTTAGTAATTAAGTATACGCATGCCTTGTGGTCAATTTCCTAGTAACTTAGGCAGAAGGTGCATGCATAGGAACAATGTTTTTTGTTGGAAAAAAACTACGGAAGATTCGAAGCCTTCTCTTCTAAGGAGCCAGAAAGAAATTGAGTTAGGACACTGATGAAAATCTACAAGGTGTTAATTTCTTACTAACTTTTTGAGAATTGCCCAGAAACATAACAACGACTTGGCATAGTCACTGTCTTTGTGTCTCCGTTAGTATTTTAAAAGGGTGAATGGGTGGTGACTTTTAAGAAAGAGACAAAACCCAGTCGATAAAAAAAAAATGTTAAAAAGATATCAAACCCAATCTTAATTTAAGGTCAGTAAAGGATATTACTTGTACTACAAGTATATTAACCATAGTTTAACATCATGGTTACTTTAAAGTTTAGTTAGCTTCGTATGAATATTTTACATTTCACATTAAATTTATTGTAATATACGATTTAAGGTATGTTTGTCTAAGTGGTTGAAAAACAATGTTTTGAGTTTAAAATGAGCATTTGTTAAAAAGTTATGAAAAATTGTGGTTGCAATATAAAGTTTTGAGTTTTAAAAAAGACCGTTTAATCTCCACGTAAGTAAAAACAAAGCAAATAATTTAAATGAAATCATGAAATGCAAAGACCTCTCTTTCACTTAATGAATTAAAATGAAAATTATAAAGCAGTGCATGCATGCAAGAAGAAAAGCATAGCAAGTTGCTAATTTTCTTAAACTTGGAGCATGATATAAAAAACCCACAAGGAGCATAATATATTAAGGACCTACGGTAAGTATCCAAAACACTGAACACAATGGTAACAAGCCCAAATGTACCAAGCCTAAAAAGTTCATTTAGTGGATTTAACCTAATTCATACCAAGAAGAATCCAGATCCTAGTATGAAATGAGATCTAAAAAGAAATATAGCCTTCACACAACCATATTTACTCTTTGAGTGTTCACTTAATACAAATAACAGAAGTTCTTTATTTTCCGCTTACATTAATTATGGAATCAATCAATCAAAAAATAAAAAAGATATATCTATATATATATATATATATATATAGACACACACACACACACATCAAAGGAGAGAGCTTATATGAGAGACCATTAGGTTCTGCCATGTGGGACATTCTTTGCAAAGAGAATTGAAATACTTTTGAGTGCCACATCAAAATAAGAAGAAATTAAATATTCACTTTTTGGTTTATTTGGTTCGATGTTTCAAGACTTTTTTAATTAAAAATAAATATTCTTTTGTTTCCTTTGGTTTAATGTTTCAAGACTTTTCCTCCCTCACACATACACACAAAACTCTTTGCAATTCAATTCACCATTTTTTCCTTTTGCACTTCTACTCTTTTATATACACCTAGCCTACCACTTCATGTCATCCCATGTCAAATACACAGACAAAAGACGATCTATTTACCTTTAATCTTTCAACGACACCTATCTAGCTCTGACATTGTTGTCTCATCTAATCATAATCCTTATGAGTTGGCTACAACTAGGGAATAGGGCTTGCATTTTATATTGATTAAGTAACAGTGGCAATTATGATTTTAATGTAGAGGATGGACATTGTGAACTTGTAGGTTTTGTAAATACTATGATTGATTGTGGGTGTTTGGGATATTGATATGAGAGAGTCACAAGTGTATTTTGTTTTTGAATTTAGGGAGAGATAGAAAGGTACATTCTATATCAACTTTTATTCTACAATATTCCTCCAAAGTTGTTATTTTATTTCTCATTACTTGAACTGAATAGTTAAAATGGATATGTGTCTGCAATTTATAGTTGTTGCTTCTTATGATGAACTCATGACTATCAAAGTTCTATAATAATTATGCTATAATACACGTACAACATTCTTCAAAACCATCTTATATAAAACATTACAATATTATCCGTGCAACGCAAAACAACTTACTAGTTAATAATTAATGATTTATAATTTCAATTGTCTAAAAAAATTTATATATATTAAGACAAAAGAAAAAACCAAAAAAAAAAAACCAACATCATTTTTAAATTTTAATGCATTGAGCCTAATACCCAAACACCTTAGAAAATGTAAACATTTAAATACATAAAACCTATATGTGGGTATAAACCAGTGGCAAGAGGGATTTTTCTTTTTTGGGAGGGTCACGTAATCACCTTTGGTAATCAAAAGTGCATATCATGAGCTAAAAACCACTGAATGCCAAAATTGATTCTCTTCCAAATTACCTGCCAGTCTTGAAAGAGCCAGATGTAATGCAGTGTCTTATCTTTGTTGCTTCAACATATAGGTATCTGTCAAATTTAGGGGTGGCAAAATCAATCCAAACCCATTTGCCCACCCAAACTCACACACTTAAATGAGACCCAAACCCACCCAATTAGTAATTGGGTTAAATGGGTATTAACTCAATTAAACCCAATTAACATTAATGCTTATTGGGTTTTCACTGATTACCCAATTAGACTCAATTATAATACAACTATCATTTCTACAAATCACCCAACTCTAAAATGCCCCAAAACCACTAAAATTACAAAAATGCCCCCCTTAACCTAAAAAAATGACCAAAATACCCCTAAAACCTAAAAGTGACCAAAATATTTCTCGAAACCCAAAAAATGACTAAAATACCCCAAAACCTAAAAATTAACAAAATAAATAAACAAAAAATGACTCAAATTTAAATTATTAAAAATCAATTGAAATACAAAAAAACACAAGAATTTGCAATATTGAGTAAATCAATCATTTGATACCAACTAAATAAATATACCTGTAGGAAGCCTAATAAATGATAAGTTGACATTAACGGCATCAGCAGTAGGAAAGCTTTTTTCTGAAAAAAAGAAAACGAAAATATAGTTACAATTAGTCAAATTTGACACGTACGTGCCATTGCCATACATTGCCATACATTGACCAACTCAACAATGACATTTTTCTATAACACCATCCCCACATCTGATGAGTTACACCAGAAATAGCTAGCTCAGCCATATCTACTATAAGGGATATTAAAGGTTAAGAACTCTAGACAAGAAAAAATTGATAAACTACTAGAAGTTGTATTAGCAATAGGCAACCATAATATAAAGGAAGATGGATCTATCTTGGAATTATTATTTCCTATTTCCTCTTTCTACCTTATCTTAAGGCCATCGATCATCAGAAGCTATTTGATAGATTAACCAATCGTTTATTGGATGTCAAGAAAGATGTGGCAACCTAGGAATGATAGAATAAGGAATGCAGTCACTAGTAAGAAGGTGAAGGAGGAACCAGTTGAATATAAAACACGGGGAGTCCTTTGAGATGGTTTGGACATCTCTGACGGAGACATACGACTGCACTGGCACAACAGAATGATTATATCCACGTGCAAGGATAAAAAATAGCATGGAGAGGAAACCAAAATGACATGGATAGAACTTACAAGAAAGACATGATTGTTAGAGCAGCATATAAGGATTTGATGCTGCTGCTAAATTACAAGCTGCAATTGTATAAAACTACAAACAAGTCGAGTATAAAATTAAAGGAAAATCGTTGGGTATCAAGAAATAAAGGCTTAATGTTTCCCTTTTAAGTTTTTGGGTGCTAGACTTAAAAAAAGATTTGATGCTGGCAGGCTGCCCATGAAAGAAATTTTGTGTAGTGTAAGCATATGAGTGATTGAAAATCAAAATTGAACTTAAAAAGATTTAATCTCAAAGAGAGCTATTTTAGGCTGAAGGGATCACCTTTCCTGGGACACAAAGATTGCCCATGAAACCTGAGACTTGAGAAACAAAAGTGTCAAACATGTTCAAAACTATGTGAATCTCAGCAAACATAGAAGCCCAAATTGCCGTGATAATTTGATATAAATTGCAAATTACATATATGATATAGCACGCACCTATATCTCCCGGCATTTTCAATTAGATTCAGCGCAATCTTTGACCTTCAATCCTCTACGACATAGAGGCCATGCATCCCCTTTGAAAGATTTGACTTTTGTGAAATTATAGAATCCCAAACTATCAAATTGAATTGACATTGGAAAGCAGCAATTGATGCCTAAACTAGATCTTTTAGAGGTCTTCCACTTCCATCAAATTAAGCTGATCACAATGTTGATTAACAAGTTTGCATTGCCACAAGGTATTTCATACCAGGCTACAAAAGGATCAGAATTTCACAAATCCAAATTCAAAGTTTTGGATAAACATATAAAATACAGAATAGAGTTTCATTTGAGTTACTCCTGTACCAAGAAGCAGAGACAAGCAATTGATAATGCGTAATGCAAATTAGTGAAACATTATACATTTGAGAATATAAATGAAATATGAATCAAGTCATAAGAATATAGGCACATCAATCCATGTGCCATGGAAATACTTATTCCACGCCTCAATATTATTCAAATTATTTTACAAAAGAAGAAAAATACAAATATGTGAAATGAACTATGTTGAGACTTCCCTGCTGCGTACTGTTGCTGAATTAGTAAGCTGCAATGTTCAAATCACAAAATCGTTAGAAGAGTGTAAATTGAAGGAATATCAGCAGATACTAGGAAATTCTTCTCTTAATTTTTACGAACCACACTTCGTAAAATTTGGAACAATATGCTCCACTATGCGCACAAGGTTGTATGGTGCACAATTCCTTCTGCAGCTAATAGAATTCTGTATGCACATGAGGTAAGCTTGCCTGGTGTAGGACAACCTAGGCTTCCCACCTAGATTAGTCCTACCGATGAACCTTAGGCTTCTCACCTAAGGTGTTTGGAATCACCACCAAACAAATAATACGCAATCTTTGCAAATAATCTCAATAATAATAATAATAGTCTGTAAAATACAAAAGGAACCATCTGGAGCTTTATATACAGCTTCCAAGAATCATAATGATAAAGATAAACTCTCCTAAACAAATCTTAAACAATCTCAAATACCAATACGATAATCCTAACAATCTCAAATACTAATCAAATACTCAAGATAAACCCAAATAAAAATAACATAAATGATAAAGATAATCTCCACAGATGTGCCATCATGTGGTGTCCGCACCAACTCCCTTGGGGTAGGAGAAACTCGACCTCGTCGAGTAAAGCTCATAAGAATCAAGTGACATCAGAATAAACTCCATCAAGCCACAAGCTCACTGGATCAGCATGGCACCTCCGTCGACGCTCATATGTGCGGGTGATAGGAGGTAGAGATGAGGTGGTAGCAAGTGTATCCAAGTAAGCCTCCAAAAGAGTGGGATCAAGCTGCTGCAACTCCTCTCTAGTGATCCATGTACAGTCAGAATCAGGCCGTCCTCACCAGCGAACCAAGAAGCGTTGAACTGTTCCATCCCTAGTGGAAAGAGACTGCACATCCAAAATAACATCAATAATATCTTTATGTGCCTTTTGGAAACAAGATGGTGTAGGGCTAGGGACAGGGTTAGCTAAAGAAGAAGAGAGAGGATCATCAAAAGGGTCATAGGGAATAACTGCTCGACCTTTAAAAGCAAGTAAATCAGCAATATTAAAAGTAGAACTAATACCATAGTCTGAAGGTATATCAATCGCATAAGCATTAGGTCCAAGTTTCTTTAGTACCTTGAATGGGCCAGCACTACGGGCCTGCAGTTTCTTAACAGTTCCTGAAGGATACCATTCAGGCCTGATACGAATCATAACATAATCTCCTATATCAAAGTCTAAATGACGTCGATGTAAATCAGCCTGAGTCTTATACTTAAGATTACTAGCATGAATTCGTTTGTTGATCTCTTTATGCAACTCATGCATGTGACTAGCAAACTTTACTGCAGACACAAAAACCCTATCATGTGAGGACATTGGGAGAAGGTCTAAAGGTCTCCTAGGTGTATAACCATGAACAACTTCAAATGGGCTCGTACCTATGGACCTATTGACTGAGTTATTGTAAGCAAATTGGGCTACAGGGAGTATAGATTCCCAAGTCTTACCATTCTCACCTATGAGACACCTTAAAAGATTTCCTAGACTCCTATTGATAACCTCAGTTTGACCATCAGTTTGAGGATGGTATGTTGTGGAGAATTTCAATTTTGTTCCCATCATGTGCCAAAGGGTCTTCCAAAAAAAGCTCATGAATTTAACATCCCCATCTGACACAATTGATTTAGGCAACCCATACAACTTAACAATCTCATCAAAGAAAATCTTGGCTACCTTGGATGCATTAGAAGTCTTAGAGCATGGAAGAAAGTGAGCCATCTTAGAGAACCGGTCTACCACTACAAGGATGGAATCAAACTTCCTAAGGGTACGGGGAAGACCTAGTATAAAGTCCATGCTAATATCCTCCCAACCTGAAGATACTCAGTCTTAAGTGTAGTGTACACTTATCCAAAATCTGCGCAAGCTTCGTACTCCTCTTGCAACTTCTCAAACCCTATGACTTTTGTGTTCATCATAGAAAGTAAGGTGACTCGGCGACTCAAAGCGTCAGCTACCTTATTCTCAACACCAGATTTATGTCTCAAAACAAAAGAAAATCTTTGCAAAAACTCAACCCAAAGGACATGTTGATCATTTAATTTCTTTTGGGAATTGATGTGGCAGAGAGCATCATGATCCGAATAAATGACAAACTCATGGGGTGTCAAATAATGGCTCCAATATCTTAGAGCTTGTACCACAGCATAGAGTTCTTTGTCATATGTTGAATACTTCTTCTTAGCCTCATTTAATTTCTCACTAAAGTAAGCTATAGGGTGACAATCTTGGCTAAGAACTCCTCTTATGCCTACATCAGACGCATCACATTCCACTTCAAAGACCTTATCAAAGTTTGTAGGCGCAACACCGGTGCTTCTGTCATCTTCTTCTTGATTTCTTGAAATGCTTTACCAGCAGCATTTGACCATTGGAATTCGCCTTGCTTCATAC
Source organism: Quercus rubra (assembly GCA_035136125.1). Lineage (NCBI taxonomy): Eukaryota > Viridiplantae > Streptophyta > Magnoliopsida > Fagales > Fagaceae > Quercus > Quercus rubra. The sequence goes on from JAXUIC010000106.1 coordinate 58,907, forward strand.
AATCAGTGATTGGTGCCATGATTATACTAAATCCACGTATGAAGCGGCGATAGAAAGTTGCAAGCCCATGAAAATTGCGAACCTCATGAATGTTCTTGGGTTCGGGCCAATCCACTATGACCTTGACCTTTTGTGGGTCAGCAGAAACTCCTTTAGATGAAACCACAAAACCTAAGAAAATGACACTATCAGTGAAGAAAGAGCATTTCTTTAGGTTGGCATACAAGTTTTCTCTCCTCAAAGTGGAACAAACTTGTTTAAGATGGTCCAAATGTTGCTCTTTTGAGTTACTATAAATGAGGATGTTATCAAAGTACACTACCACAAATTTGCCCATGAAAGGCCTTAGTACTTGTGTCATCATTCTCATAAAAGTACTAGGAGCATTTGATAAACCAAAGGGCATCACAAGCCACTCAAATAGACCATCCTTTGTCTTAAAAGCAGTTTTCCATTCATCACCTGGGCGGATCTTAATCTGGTGGTATCCACTTTTCAAATCAATCTTTGAAAAGATTGTGGCTCCTAACATCATATCAAACATATCATCTAACCTAGGGATAGGTAAACGATACTTCATAGTAATCTTATTGATTGCGTGACTATTCGCCCACATTCTCCAGGATCCATCTTTCTTTGGGGTCAAGAGTGCAGGGACTGCACATGTGCTTAAGCTTTCACGCACAAATCCTTTGTGCAAGACCTCATCCACTTGTCTAACCATCTCATCATGTTGAGGAGGGCTCATTCTATAGTGGGGCAAATTTGGGAGTGCTGCTCCTAGGAAAAGATCTATGGCGTGTTGAATAACACTCATAGGAGGCAATTGATTTGGAAGCTCCTTAGGGAAAACATCTTGGAACTCTTGAAGCACTGACCGTACTTCTTTTCTTGGTTCTTTAAAGTTATCTAGTGCAATTTCCTTAACAACCAAAGCAAAGATGATGGAGTCTTGATTGACAGCCCTTTCAAGTTCTTTTGGACTAATGAGGTTCATACTTTGCCTTTTGGGCTCTCCTCTAGCCTTACTTGCACTAACAAACTTAGTTTTGACTGGGTTAAGCTTAATCCTTTGTCCATTGTGCATGAAGGAACAAGAGTTCGAGCAACCATAAAGAGTGACATCTAAATCATAGAGCCATGGTCGTCCTAAAATTATGTGTGCTACATCCATTGGAATCACATCACATGAAATCTGAGCCTTGTATGAGAGGATATGAATAGGAACAAGACACCTATCCTTGATGATGATAGATGAATCATCTACCCAAGAAACCTTATAGGGCTTAGGATGGGAAACTAACTTCAAACCTAGGAGGGAGACAAGTTTAGAAGAAACTGCATTAATGCAACTTCCACTGTCAATGATAACCTTGCAATTAGTGGTTCCACACTTGACAAAGGTTTGGAAGATAGTATTTCTTTTCCAATCATCACTTTCTTCGGACTGTGCTAGAGTACACCTAACAACCCTCATTACAGGAGTATCAAGACTACCTTTGTTGAGGTTATCAAAAGATGGTAGGGCTCTAATGCAAGCTAATTGGGTGGGATCATCCTCTCCATCCAATTCTTCAATCAACAAAGTCTTATTAGGACATTGGGCAGCCATATGACCAAAGCCTTGACACTTAAAGCACTGGATTCTAAAATTTGGCCTAAATGTCTCTCTAACCACACTCTTCCCCTTGTCTTCTGAGCGTAAGGGCCTATTGTTGGGATTGGGTCTAGTTTGAGGACCTTGTTGGTATCTACCGTGAGGATTTTCTTCTATGTGTAAAGGTCTGTTGTTGAGATAAGGCCTATTTTGGGTACCTTGGAGGTATCTACCATGGGGACCATCAAAATTGTTGCGAGGCAACATGCGATTGTCAAATCTCCTTCCACCTTGGGGCCTAGGGATCAACTCTAAATCTTGCACTAAGGTATAAGCATCATCAATAGTTGAGATCTGTTGAGCCACCAATTCTCTTTGAAGATCATAATTGAGACCTTTCCTAAATCTACTCAAGGTAATTGGCTAATCCTCAGTTGCATTGCTACGTATCCTGTACTCTTCAAATTGTTCTATGTACTTAGTAGCAGACCTGTTGTCTTGTCTCAAATCATGCCATTGATCCAACAAGTTGCCTTGATGAGAGACTGGGAAGTACTTTTCATTGAGCTTGGCCTTCATTTCTTCCCAAAGAGTTATGGGTGGTTGGCGGGTCTTACGGAGGTGGTTGACAACACTATCCCAATGGAGTTTTGCTCTTCCTACAAGTTTCATTTTGGCAAACCTAACCTTTCTATCCTCAGACAGGTCATACCACTCAAAAAAATGCTCCATCTCTCGCACCCAATCATTGTAAACCTGAGGGTTCCTAACACCATCGAAGGTAGGGGCCTCTACTTTGATATACTTAGCGGAGTTGTCTTCATTGTCTCCATGGTCTTGCCTAGGGTGAGGGCCATGCCTATTATTATTTCTTCCATTACGTGCATTTTCCTCGTCATACCTAGCCTCTAAATGGCCTAGACGGGCCGTAAGCTCTACAATGGCTTGTCTTAATTCATCTTGGGGAGGAGGATCCATGTTTAGGCGGGATTGTGGCTGTGGGTTGTGTGATTTTGGTTGAGTTGTTTTTCTGACGGTGAGTGTGGTTGTGGGTTGTGTGATTTTGGTTGCTCAAAGGGGAGATCGGGTTGGGCTCTGATACCATGTTGATGTAGGACAACCTAGGCTTCCCACCTAGATTAGTCCTACTGATGAACCTTAGGCTTCCCACCTAAGGTGTTTGGAATCACCACCAAACAAATAATACGCAATTTCTACAAATAATCTCAATAATAATAATAATAGTATGTAAAATACAAAAGGAACCATCTGGAGCTTTATATACAACTTCCAGGAATCATAATGATAAAGATAAACTCTCCTAAACAAATCCTAAACAATCTCAAATACTAATACGATAATCCTAACAATCCCAAATACTAATCCAATACTCAAGATAAACCCAAATAAAGATAACATAAATGATAAACATAATCTCCACAGATGTGCCATCATGTGGTGTCCACACCATTGCCTCTTGTGCAGGAACAAAGCATATAGGCAATTTAAACACTGCCATTGCAGTACACCATATTGAAAAGATTTTGAGGAAATTGAACAGTTGAAATTAAAGATATGCATTCTCACTGGTGGCATTTTTAAGCAAAAAGAGGCACCCCATTCTGTGACAACAATCTCCCAACAGCACCTTTTAGTAGAGTCACAAGAAGAAATAGATATATTCAAAATAATGTCAATTTAACAAATTTATAGATTTCATACATCAGAGATGTTATGTTACAAATTACAAGTTAATCACGGTCTAGGGTCATTCAATTGTTCTTTCTATTTTATTTTTCCGCTTTATTTTCAGGCTGCATCCACCTGTTGTAAGTATATACATGCCAAGTAAAATTTCCTAATAGTCTAACACCATTTTGGATTCACCTTCAAAGAGAAGAGATGAAAAGATTATAAAATTTTTGAATTCTAAGTTTTATTTCTCAAAAAGGGAGAGAAAGAAATGACGGGAAAAGAAATATGAAGAAAAAGATTTATATTTTATTTTTACCATTTTTCATTTAGGAAACTAAAATTTTCACTTCAAAGTAGATGAAATGGGAGGAGAAGATTTGAAGAAAAAAAAAAATAAAAGAATATATTTTCTTCATTTCCTTTTCTCTATACCCAATCTTTATAACAAAACTATAAAAAGTTACATAACTATCTACGATTCTACTCATTCGATTACTTATTTTTCTCAAATCGTTTTCTATCTTAAATCGTGAGCCAAATGATTTTTTTTTTGTTTTTGCTGTTTTGTATAGGTCATGAGCCACATGAAATTAGAAAAGGTCACATATGTGAAGGATTTCTGTGAGTAAATCGTTTTTAGTTGTATTACGTTCTGTTTTTCTCCCTCCGTTTGTAAAAATGCTTTCTTAGTTCCTTGCTTGATAGTAATTTGAGTTAAATGGCCAAAAAAAATTAGAAATAAGAATAAAAACAGAGGAGCAGCTATAACTCGGTACAATGCAATGATAGAAGTGGAAGTTGAAGATGAAGAAGAATTGGCCCTTACCTAATCATTCAGACAATATGAACCAAAGGGATGTGTGCTATCTCCCCCCAATATTTGCCAACATCTCGCTCACAATGTCTACTCAACTCTGGACATTCTCTAATCTCCAATTCTCTTAGGGCAGTGAGGCGAGGTATCCCCAATGGCAGAGACGATAACTTGGAGCAACTCCAAATTTGCAATTTTCGAAGTGAACTGAAATCTGGGAGCCAGTCTGGCAATACCTCCAAGTTGAGACAATGATAAAAATGAAAGAACTGCAGAGTGTTAGCAGACTCTGCAAACCACTGGGGCAAGGCCACTAGTTGTGACAATTTGCCAATTACAAGCGATCGAAGCCTCAACGGGTAGTCTGTCCCATTCATTAGATCAAGCTTTTCACAGTCTATTATTTTCACGCTCTCCAGAGTGACCATCTGCCTCATACCTTGCGGCAAAGACATCAAACTACCGCAAGATTCGAAGTCCAAGTTACGAAGGGCAGTGAGGTGCTTGATACCTTTAGGCAAAGACTCTAGTTTGGGACATTCTGAGAAGATCAAAGTTTGAAGAGAATACAGGCACTCGATTCCACTGTCTGACAAACAAATTTGTTTCGTGGTTATTGACAAATATCTGAGACTGATCATCTTCCCCATATCCCGCGGCAACTTTTCAAGCTCTTTACAGCCAGCCAGTGACAAAGTTTCCAAATTTTGCAGGTCGCAAATGGAGTTAGGCAGTTTCTTAAGTTGTGTATTACCATGTAAGCTAAGATATCTCAAATGCTTCAAATCACAAATGGAGCTTGGCAATGCCTTGAAACTTAGAGGGCTTAAATCTAGCAATCGAAGGTACTTAAACCTCGAGATGCATGTTTGAATAAAGGATTTAGTGACATTAATGGCGTCTCGACCTTTATTTAGGAAAATAATTGACTGTACTCCATTACTCAACTTGTGCAAAAACAATTCCACTTTATCACCAGCACCCGAATTATCATACAAAATTGATACATGCCTAACTGTTTTAAAATCGTCCCTGCTATCATTATTTCCAATTAAGCAATAATCATCTTTTGCAATATAGTATGAAAGCTCGTGCAACAAATCATGCATTTTAAATGTAAAAGAGAAACCGATATCCTTAACTTCATGAAAGAAAGACCTTGCTGATAGCTCTTGTAAATATCGTGTTCCAATATCTTCCATCTCTTGAGTACTTCTGCGAAGGAGCCCATTTGCCATAAAGGATCGAATCAGCTCGGTGCTATTGAAGTTATAATCCTTTGGAAACAATGCAAGATAAGCAATGCATGGTTTCAAGTGTGATGGCAAGTGATCATAACTCATTTTCAATATGGGTAAAATGAAATCATCCTCTTGCTCTAGTTCCCATATATCACTATCCCTTATAGAGCTCCAAAAACGTTCATCCCTATTAGAACAAAGTAAGCTCCCCAAGTTCGTAACAGCCAAAGGAACACCTTTACATTTTTTCAGAATTTCTTTTCCAATCTCAACCAATCTTAGATATTGGTTCTCCTCTCCTTTGTTGAATGCCCATCTTTTGAATAACAACCAAGAATCATCCTCAGAAAGACTTTCTAGGGCGTAAACGTGTCCCGTAGACATCATTGAGGCAACATTTTGATAACGTGTCGTGACAACAATTTTACTTCCTCTGGCACCTCCTCCTCCTATCAAAAGGCCCCGCACATCATTCCATTTAGCAAGAGAACAATTACACACATTGTCGAAAACAATAAAAAATCTTTTTCCTTTCAGTGCTTTTTGTACAACGATTTGCACTTGATTCTTACTCAATTCCTCAACACTTATAAAAGCCATCCCTTCCTGTGGTACAGGATTTAAGATTTCTTTTGCCAATTTTGAAAGGTTAAAACCCTCAGACATATCGACCCAGAATGTAGAGCCAAAATGCGTGGCTACCCTTTCATCATTATATGAACATTGAACAAGTGCAGTTTTGCCTACTCCTCCCAAGCCCAATATTGAAATAACAGAAACGTTATCAACGTCCCCTGGCTCAGAGAGCATCAAAAGATCTATTATCTTTTGCTTGTCATCGTCTCTCCCAACAACATCAGAAGCAGGAATGAAGGAGTGGGTCTCCCTCTCTCTATGCACATTAGCCTTATCGCATCGCTCCTCAAGACAAAAAGGATAACTATCCTTTTCCAGCTCTTCGACTCTTTGAAGAATCTCCTTGATTTTATCACCCATAATCAAAGCAAAGACAAGCGGGTTAGAATAAGAGAAGAATCGTTTCACCTTTTTGCCGAAGCTCCCATGTGTTTTCACCACTCGCCTCCGTCGTGCTTCACATTCGAATTCATCCATCACATTTATCGCAGCATAACAGACATCTTTGACTTGTCTCAACCAAACCTGCAGGCTTTGGCTTTTTACTTGCCCCTCCTCGGCATCCAGTAATACGGCAATAATTTTGGACATGATGCGTCGAAGCTTGTCCATATCACTTTCAACGCCACGTGCCAAGGAAATCCTTTGGTAACCAAAGACCCCCAGGTCCTCGATGGCTTTTGCTGCGAGGGAACAGACCAGCTGCGTCATGTTTGTTGAGATGAAGGAAAGGGCAGGGTGACTGTTGAGCTGGATCTCTGGAGAGAGACCTTGAGAAAGGGCAATACAACGAGTGGAACAAGACGGCGAAGGCTTGATCAGTTCTCACACAGAACTGAGACGGCGGCTGGATTTTCGGAGAGCTCTGAGTTCAGACTTCAGAGTGTATTGAGTGGAAAATGGTTTAATCGAGGCTTGCTTCGGTTGGGTTGTTAACGGCGGCTGGGTTTTCGGAGAGCTCTGAGTTCATAGTGTATTGACTGGAAAATGGTTTAATCGAGGCTTGCTTCGGTTGGTGGTTAACGGCGGCTGGGTTTTTGGGGTGGAATTTCGGAGAGCTCCGAGTTCAGAGTGTATTGAATTGAGAGGAAAATGGTTTAATCGAATCCTGCTTCGGTTGGGTGATTAACGGCGGCTGGATTTTCATAGATCAGTGGAAAATGGTTTAATCGAGGCTTGCTTCGGTTGGGTGGTCAACGGCAGCTGGGTTTTTGAGGATGGATTTCGGAGAGCTCCGAGTTCTGATCGAATGGGATGGAAAATTTTTTACAGTGTATTTCGTGTTTTTTTTTAATACAATTTTTTTCCCGTCTTCTGTCATTACTTTTACTCCAGTTCTATATACTTATTTAAATTTAAAATTTATTCAATTTATGTCTTTTTCACAAATTCATTTAAAATTTTCCTTTAAAAGAATATTTTTTCTTGTAAACTTTTTTCCAGAAAAAAAAAAAAAAAAAAAAAATGCATTAGTTCATTGCATGCTTAATATTCCTTCGGTTCCAAATTATTTGGCCTGTATTATATTTTGAGATATCCCAAAATTAAATCTTATTTAAAAATTCAAACTCCATTATTTTATTAATATTACCATTATACCCTTGTAGAATTTACAAGTAATCTATTAAAATTTGATTTGAAGATAAAAAATAAATTTGGATACGGCCTGGAGGCTATCGAATTTAAATTTGAAGATAAGTTTGTAATTTATCGCCAATAGAATTTGTAATCTACAATAATTTTGATGATGTTTTCCTAAATAGTTGAGATTTCTAAGGAGGCCAAATAATTTGGAACAAATGGAGTAGCAATTTTTCTAATTAAAATTAGATGAAAAGCCTGAATTGAATAAATTCAGAAGAAATTTTAGTTAAACTTAAAAGGTACAATTTAGATTTTAACTTTTTTTTTTTTTTATTATTATCTAAATTAGAATACCAACTTTTATCGAGGTTATATATATATAAATATATATATATATATATATATATATATATATATATATATATAGTCTAGTTGCTTTGCATCAACTCAGTACATGCTTGAATTTTTGCCATAACTTATAGAAATCTTTTATATTTCTCATAAATGCGGTATCAAAATTTTCCTAAAATGGTTCATTAGTAAATACTTTATAGGCACCTGTTAATCAAACCCTTATTATGAAGGATAGAGTTTGGCTCCAAACATATTTGGAGCCCAGGGATCCAGCCACCAATAAAAAGATAACATTTGAATTTGTCATGTGCAATGCACACAACTCACTTAGCCTAACTAACCAAATTTGTCTTGTACATGGCACTTGAACAAAGTTTCTCTTCAAACTATTTTGGAGAGAAACTCTTCAAATTTCTCATATATCTCTTTTTTCTTTTTCTTCTCTTTTTTGTGAATTTTGAAAATCTAACCGTTAAATTTCATGTTCCTTAGGTCTTAACATGCACATCAAATTTCATTTAAATCGGATGTTATTTACTATTTTATCAATAAACTTATGTTTTATACATAATTTTAGATCATAAAAATTTGAAATTTTAATTTTTGTTTGATGACATAGTAATTGATCTTTAATGTTCTTGAAATTTTATAAGTATGAAAGATATAATAAGAACATGCAATTCAACGGTTAGATTGTCAAAATTCACACTCAATATAAAGATATATAAGGAGTTTGTAGGATTTCTCTCTAAACTAGTTTGGAGAGAAACTTTGTTCATAATAAGGACACGTGTGATCTTTCTATTGGAAGTTGGAACCAAACTTTTTCACATTATAAATGCATCACAATAATATATTTTTGTTGACTTTTCCATGCATTAACTAGTTACAATTGTAGTTACGAATGGTTAAATTTAAAAGATGATGCATTCACACATTTTCTATTTTGTTTAATTATTGTTGAAACCATTAAATTATATTGTAAAACAAACTAGTCAATAACTATGAGTTGATGGTTGTTTTTGCGACATATTTTCTACAAGTTTGATTCGGCCAAGCTCGACTTCGTTGTCTACCCAATTCTTTTATTATACTTTATTTTATTCTTTTAAACATGGTCCGAGCCCATGTGACATAAAGGAAATTTGAAGAAGTGTGGTTTAAAAGATATGAGTCGACTCTTTTTGGACTTTTTAAATAAGCTTGAACTATGCGTGTTGCTGACTGGGTTAGGGATACTTATATCACCTAAAGCTTTTGTAAATGGTCAGGTGCCCAAACTTCCACCCAAATGAAGACTTGTAGCTCCCACTACATGTAGCTGAAGTTTCAAATACTCTATTTTAGGCCCTTAAAAATATGCCGACTCCTTGGCCAACCTTTATGAATTATGCCACAAAAAGCAACTCGCTTGGGAGTTGAATTAGTTAGGAGTGTGTAGCCAAACAACTTTGGTCAAAGAATTTCCCCAATCATGACTAAACCAACTCCACCCTATACCTAAGCTAAAGCAAATCTGAAACTTTCACTTGTTTAACAACATGAGGGTCAATAGTTCATTCTTATGCTAAGAATAGTCCCAAGCTTGCTTAAAACCCCCCAACCAAATGAAGTACAATTAAGTCATGTTTTACCCTTAAAGTTGAAATTTCATGACAAAAGCTCATACATCCATGAAAGAGCAACACAATTCTAAGGCTTAGG
>JAXUIC010000107.1:0-68040 GCA_035136125.1 Quercus rubra
GGGTCTTTAGACGTTTTTTCTCAGTATTTATATGTTTTATAGTCGTCAAAGGCAAGGTAGACTATTATCAATAAACACAGACTTTTGTCAAATTATTTCTCTGGTGGATTCCATTTTTCTTCTCTATGTGGATTCAGGGAAATCCCTCATGGATTCGAGGTTTACTACTAGGAACTAACAGTTTATTTTCTGTTCCATCAAGAGAATATCGTGTGTGCTTTCTTTAGACTTCTACGACATCAGTTGGTATCAGAGCCTTGACTTACCTTGGTCTAATGGCTAACTAGTGAGACGATAACCACCACAACATTAACGGTAGTGACGACATCCACTACCCAGTTCTTACTAGGGCTGAGTTCCTTGATTTTCATGATGAAAAACAACAGTTTCATGATTCAACCCAGCAAACTTTGGACCAAATTCAAGAAGCACTTGCCACCTTTCTTAACTGAAACCCTAATCATGATGACGAAGAGCAACATGATAATCGAGTGCGTGGCCCTCTCTATCATGGTCCAAACCGAAACAGGTAGCAAGACTAGAATGAAGAGAATAGTGAGAATGAGGAGTATGTAGAGAGAGTCCTTGGGAATCATCATGATCCTATGAGGGATAATGGCTTAGATTATCAAAAGTAGAGGGACTATCTGATGAAAGTAGAGTTACCATCCTTTAATGGTAATGTCTCCATTGAAGAGTATCTGGATTGGATCAATGGGGTGGAAAAGTTTTTCGATTATATGGGTATTGCAGATGACAAACAAGTGTGTTTGGTGGCCTACAAATTGAAAGGAGGAGTATCTTCCTGGTGGGATCGTGTTCAGTTACCCATGAACGAAAGCTTCCAATACGATCATGGAGGAGAATGAAGAGATAAATGGCAGATTAGTTCTTACCACCAGATTACCAGCAAGAGTTGTTCAGACAGTACTAGGATTTCAGGCAGGGTACTTGGATTGTTAATAAGCACATGAAGGAGTTTGACAGGCTAGTGAATCACAATGATTTAGGGGAAACTAAAGATCAACGAATATCCAAATTTGTACACGGGTTGCAAGTTTCCATCCGAGATAAGGTATCCTTACAAACCCTATATACTTTAAATAAGGCTGTAACCCTATCCAAGAAAACAGAATATCAGCATCTTAGGTAGGTTCAAAATTTTCCAACCACAATTCAGAGTCCTCCAATTCCACTGCCAACAAAGGTAAACAACCCATGTTTATGTCACGATCATAACCAGTGGTTAAGGAGAATAATGGTGTTAACCAGTGCACAGTGGTAGTAACAAGTTCCGCAGTGTAGAGAACATCGCGTTGAAAAGTTTAGTTACCAAACTGGGACCAAGAATAGAAAAGCATCCCTCTCCATACAAGATAGGTTGGATCAAGAAAGGTACAGAAACTCTTATTACTCAACAATGTCGTGTTACTTTTTCTATGGATAAATGTTATGTAGATGAAGTAGTTTGCGATGTTGTTGAAATAGATGCATCTCATTTAATATTGGGTAGACCTTGGCAGTATGATGTAGATGCTACTTATAGGTGTAAGGATAATGTGTATGTATTTTTTAAGAATGGCAGAAAAATTTTCCTTGGTCTTATTAAGGAAGGCAGTGTACCCAAAGCTTCTAAAGTGGAGGGGAAGCCATCACTTCTCATAGTCAACAATGAGGATGAGTTTGACCGGAATTGTAAGAAGTTGAAATAGGTATATGTTGTAGTGGTGATGGATGGCAAGCCTAAGAAGGTTGTTGAGATACTTGAGGCAATTCAACCATTGATCAAGGAGTTTGAAGAGCTTTTTCCAGCAGAGTTGCCTGTAGGTTTACTACCAAGGCGTGACATCCAACATTGCATTGATTTAGCTCCTGGAGCTAGTCTACCAAATATGCCACATTACAAGATGAATCCTCAGGAGAGTCAGATTCTATAGGGGCAAGTGGATGAGTTTCTGAGCAAGGGGCAGATCTGGGAAAGTATAAGTCCATGTGCAGTATCGGCATTGTTAACACCGAAGAAGGATTGGAGTTGGCATATGAGTGTAGATAATCGAGCCATCAACAAGATCACAGTCAAGTATCGATTTCCTATTCCCCGACTAGATGACATGTTTGATATGCTGAGTGGGTCCAAGTGTTACACTAAGCTGGATCTCAAGAGTGGGTATCACTAGATTCGAATCCAACTTGGAGATAAGTGGAAGATAGCTTTTAAGACAAAGAAAGGGTTGTATGAGTGGATGGTGATGCCTTTCAGATTGTCCAATGCTCCTAACACTTTCATGAGGCTTATGAATCAGGTATTGAAACCATTTATTGGAAAGTTTGTGGTAGTTAATTTTGACAATATCCTGATTTACAATAAGACAGAAGTAGCCTACTATAATCATGTGCGAGAAGTATTGGCGGTGTTGCAAGCCAATGAGTTGTATATCAACTTAAAGAAGTGTAGCTTCTTGACTGATAAGTTGTTGTTCTTAAGGTATGTGGTAAGTGTGGATGGGCTTCATGTTGTTGAGGACAAGGTCGATGTAGTCAGAGAATGGCCAACCCCAAAGACAGTGAGTGATGTGTAAGGCTTCCATGGACTAGCAACCTTCTATCAGAGGTTTGTTTGATATTTCAGTAGCATAGTAGCCCCTATCACTAAGTGTTTGAAGAAGGGGAGGTTCTCATGAGGAAATGAGGCAGAAAAGAGCTTTGCCTTGATCAACGAGAAGTTGATGCCTAACTTTGATAAGGTGTTTCGGTGGAATGTGATGCATCTGTGGTCGGGATCGATGCTATTCTTTCACATGACAATAGACCAGTAGCATTCTTCAGTGAGAAAGTTTGTGACACTCGAAGTAAATGGTCGGCCGATGAGCTGGAGTTCTTTGCTGTAGTACGAACTCTTAACCATTGGGAGCACTACCTGATTCAAAGGGAGGTTGCATTATATACATATCATCAGGCATTTAAGCACATCCACAGTTAAGTTAGCACTAACAGGATGCTTGCTTGGTGGGTAGCTTATATACGACGCTTCCATTTCACATTGAAGCACAAGTCTGGCATCACTAATAATGTGGCTGATGCACTCATAAGGTGAGCATCTTTGTTGACCACCCTATGTACTGAAGTTGTAGGATTTGATTGCCTCAAGGAGTTGTATGAGAATGATGAGGATTTTGGTGATATTTGGGGTAAGTGTCAACAAACTCATACTGCTGTGAATAGTATGTACATCCAGGATGGTTTCCTCTTTCGAGGTAATCAATTATGCATTCCTAAAAGTTCATTGAGAGAGCAGATTATTAGGGAGCTAAATGGTTGAGGTTTGGGTGGACATATGGGTAGAGATAAGACTATAACACTAGTGGAGGAGAGGTATTATTGGCTATAACTCAAGAGGGATGTTGGCAATCATGTGTGGAAGTGTCTAATCTACCAAACTGCTGAAGGTCAATATCAGAATACTGTTTTATACATACCTTTGCCTATTCCACAAGCACCATGGAAGGATCTGTCTATGGACTTTATACTGGGTCTTCCTCGAACCTAGCGAGGTATGGATTATGTTTTTGTTGTGGTTAACAGGTACTCGAAGATGCCCCATTTTATAGCATGTAAGAAGACTTCAGATGCTACATGAGTGTCAAATCTGTTCTTTAAAGAAGTTGTGCATTTGCATGGAATGCTAAAGTCCATCACCTCTGATCGGGATACCAAGTTCATTAGTCACTTCTGGTGGACTTCGTGGAAGTGTTTTGACACTTCCTTGAATTACAGCAACATTAGTCATCCTTAAACTGATGGCCAGATAGAAGTGGTTAATCGCACCTTAGGGAATCTGATCTGGTGTATCTCAGGCGAAAAGCCCAAGCAGTGGGATCTTGCATTGTCCTAAGCAAAGTTTTCTTACAACAGCTTAATCAGCAGAAGCACTGGTAAGTCTCCATTTTCCATCTTCTATTACGTGCCCCCAAAACACATTTTAGACTTGGTACCTTTACCTAAGCTTCCAAGAATGAGTCAACCAATAGAGAATATGGCTGATCGCATTCAAGCCATGCAAGAGAAGGTGAGGCAGAAACTTGAAGCTATAAATGCCAAGTACAAGGAGACTGTTGATAAGAAGCGGCATGAGAAGAAGTATGGGCCATTTCAAATTACTAAGAAGATTAACAACAATGCTTATGTGGTTGCTCTTCCTCAAAAAATGGGCATTTCTTCTACCTTCAATGTTGCTAACTTGTATGATTATCATCCTCTTGATGAACCAGATAGTGGGAACTCAAGGTTGAGTTTTTTCAAGTGGGGGAGATTGATGTAGAATAGATAGCACATGTCTTCCTAGAGCAGCAGGGGTGTAGAAAGTCACAATGTAAGATCAAAAGGGGGTGTCAGTAGGGGCCATCGGGGTGACAGTGTTGAAATTGCATGAAATCTGGCAAGTTGAATTAAAATGGCATTCTGATCTAGATTCATGATAGCATGAACATCTATAAAATTTAAGTGAATTCCTTCATTAAGGCCCCGTAAACAGTGTTTTTGCTATTTATAGTAATATTTGTTTTTCCTTAATAACTTTTAGTTTAAAAGTCAGAATAAGGTCTTGTCTATTTTAGGATGACCCTTAAGGTCAGTAGTTTATGATTCTGCATTTAACTCAATTTTGCCATTTTTGGTAAATTTCAGTGTTTTGTCACCTAATCACCTAATCACGTAAATTTCAGTATTTTCTCACTTATAGCCGCATTTTAAAAACGTGGCTATAACCCTTTGTGTGTGTGTGTGTGTGTGTGTTTTTTTTTTTTTTTTTCTAGGCCAGATGGCAAATGCATTTACAAACACTGTTATAAGTTTTACAAACGCTACTATAGTAAACCTATCACACACTAAATTCTAGCTTGTTATTTGTTGCATGCAACAAATAACAAGCCGAAATTTTCTCAAATATCAAGCTGGAATTTTCTTAAATTTGTCACAATGTTGATTCAATCAATCTTTAAGGAATATTGAGTTCAATACAGCAACAAAATGGAGGAAAGTTTAGGGTACATTTGACACAAAAAGATGCAACAAGCATCAACACATGATTTTGAGATACCTCAATTGCAAACATTGGGTATGCACATGACTGTCCCTAAGCTTCCTATGGCTATCTCGGATGCTTCTAGGGGTGCCTTCCCATCTCTAAGCTCTTGTCTACAAGTGAGGCATCGGTTTTGTACCCTTGTTTTACAAGAAGAACACAGTGTATGTCCATTATGGCATTGCAAAAATATAAAGGCAGAAGTTAGCTATTTCGAACCAAGCAGAGAACTAAGAAGAACATAAGTTACTTCATATAAAGGAAATTTTGACTTTTCCAAAATTGAATTCTATGATCAGAATATACAGCAACTAGAGACACTCTTAAAAACAAGATTAATGAAGTTAGACAACTTTTCAGCACCACCAAATGCAATCTTATATAGCTTCTATACATTCAATAGTTTTCTAAGAAATGATAGTGCCTTGGAGCAAACAAATTAAGGATGAATATATGGGAGTGAAGCATTGCATCTTTCAAGTATTGGTACCTAAATTTGTTTAATATGTTACAATTAAAGTGGGTGTGTTTATATGTTCCTAAACAACTTAGCAAACTCTTTTCTTTTTTCTCTTTTATCATTCTAATCACCTAAGAAGACTCGAACTTCACTAGGAAACAAAATCATCAAAAGCACCACAAACTCAAAAGGAATGCAAATTCCATAGAATACCCAATTAATGTTTCTTCCTAAACAATGAAGCATACTCATCTTTTCTTCTTTTATAATTCTAACCAACTAGGAAGAGTCTATAACTTCACTTGGAAACAAACTCATCAAAAGCAATACAAATTCCATAGAATACCCAATTCATATATCTCCCTAAACAATTTAGCAAGCATATACTTCACTCTTCACTCAGAAACAAACCCATGAAAAGCATCATACACTCTAAAGCAATATAAATTCCATATCATTTCCAATTCATGTCTCTTCCTAGACAACTCAACAAGTATAAACTTCACTCATCACTCCTAAACAAGCCCACTTGAAAGCAATATAAATTCCATTGAATACCCAATTCATGTTTTTCCTAAACAACAATAAAAAAAAACTCTTTTAAAAGTGCTGATATACCTGCAACTTGTTAAGTTACTGAGGCTGACCATGGCCTCTCTTAATGGTCCCAGTGAGCTCCAAAAGCCTGTCAGCAAGCGTAGACTTGCCATGATTAACATGAGCGATAATGGAAAAATTCCTATCCAACAAAATCATACAAAGGAACCAGCAAAAAGTACTAAAATAACAATAAAGAAAAAAAAAACCAAAAATTACAAAACGGTATTTATGTATTTCAAACTTATCATGAGAACAATACATGGCTTCACTATTTAATCCTCTTAGACTCTTCTATGTTGTTAAAGCATCAATGTAGCTGTCTACATATACAAGAGATTCAACTAAAAAGTTTTGTTCACAAAAAAGATTGTCAATCTTTGAATGGCATGATTGACCTGTCTACATATCAACCTGTCTATAATATCAAAATAATATTCATGTCTACGATATTCCTTCATGAATAGCCAAAAAGTAATGCAAAATAATGCCATTCAATATCCACGAAGAGTCCTCATTTAGATGCAGTGCTATCCTGAATATATTAAACACATCGTATTAGTAGCACATAACAATGCATTGCAATAAACATGCAATTTTCATTAAATTAAATGCAACATTTTTAGTACCTGAGAAGGCAGTGACGAATGCAGAAGTGGGCTAAATTGGACTAACGTGTCTTTCATGTGCAACATCATTTCTGCCATTTGCTCTTTATGCTTTGCATTTGATTGGGCTAGTGCTTCGGCAAGTTACTCCTTATGCAATGCATCTGCATCGACAAGTTGCTCCTTATGCCGCGCATCTAATTCGGCAAGTTGCTCCTGATGCCTCTCCTCTGAATGGGAAAGTTGGTCCATCACAAATCAAAGAAAAGTTTACAATTTAGTAATCCAATGGGTCGTTTCGCTTAACGACAGTAGAGTTGATGTATAGCATGAAAGGTTGGACCCACTTCTTCCTGATTGGGTTGGTCCAAAACCCACCCCACGTATATGTCCACAAAGTTCTGCTCCCATCACTTGAGCAAATGCATCATATTTCGACCATTGGATTCCTTCACCACACTTTCCTCATAATAATATGCCCCCTTGAGTTAAAATTTGATTCATCTTAGCATGTTTTCACACAAGAACCAAATAACATATTACTTGCTCTAAACAATTCACGCACAAAATACAAAAGAAATAGGTTACGATATAGGGCTTACGACCTTCTCCCCCACTTCAGGATTAACAGGATCCCCATCTTTGGTACAGTATACTTTTGCAAAAACATTTGCATGCTCCACTGCTGCCCCACTTTCTTTTGCCTACATCATATTCAACAGTCTCATTACAATAGTGAAAATTTATGTTGGTGATATGAAGCAGCAATCAACAACCAAGCATAGCAAATGGAATTTGGGACATAACATGCAATATAATGTAAAATAAAATAAAAAATGTACATTATTACGTTAAAAAAGACAAGTTTTGTTGTTTTTCTTTATGCGAATGCTTAGTATCAAGTGGTTTTTGGTCCCAACATAACATCCATTACAATTAGTAGTGACAGTGGTTGAAATAGTCCCTAACTAGCCCCATCCCAAAGTTCTATATATTGGCTACTACCCAAACCCAATTTCCTTCACTCAACTTCCTCACATTTCCTCTCTCTCACTTGTCTTTGTTGTCAAAGCTTCAATTTTTAATGCAATCATCTTGTCTCTCCTAACTCTTTACTCCATTTGAATTCTAACTAAAAGGCTCACTTGTGCTAAAACAATACACACAAGCAATGTTACAATTTTATAGTTTTCTTTTAATATGTTGTTACAAAGAAAGCTAGCACTTAATGGTTCACTTATTCTTACTCTGTTTATAGGAAAATGGTTCACAAATAGATTTTGAAAAATGTTTGTTGTATCCATGGGTCAATACTCCTATATTTTGAACGTCCTAAAAGTCTGTGTACTTCAGTATTACATTCATGCATTGTTTTTTTTTAACCATGCACAAGTTAAATGAGCTTAATTTTAGATGCAAGTATGAGTTTTGTAATCAGTCGTGTGATAGGCATGTCTATAAGTCAAAACCATAATCTTGTTTTGGACTTGCTCAAAGTATGTTTATGTGTAAAGTTGGAATCGAGTGTACTACATGATTTACTGTGTAAATCTACTTGTCTCGATTGATCGAGAATTAGACTCGATCTATCAAAGCTCGTGTAAATTGTTTTTCTGCAAAATTTTCCAACTCAGCCCAAGCCCGTTTGATGTGTAGGGTTTTATGTTTTGCTTAAGTATAAAAGGAAAAACCCTAGCCACATTTTATTGTTGTTGTTTATGTTGTGTTTGTGAATCTCTTGTGAGATCTAGAGGTGTTTGCCTTCACATATACTTAGGGTTATCAAGAATCAAGATTATGTCAAGAGCTTGATGATCGATTCAATTGCTGCATTAAGTGCTTAAAGGATATACAAGCGGGAGTGCTTATGCTTGTGCTTGCTGTTAATTCAAGAAAGAAGTAGTCTGTGGATTTAGAGCTATCACATGATCGTGGTAGTATGTTTTCTACTCAAGGTAGCAATAGGATGTTAGTGGTCTAAGTCGCTATTGTGTAAACTTCAATTCTTTCATAGTGGATTTGTTTTACCTTGAGAATAGCTAGGTTAAATCCTCCCCAGGTTTTTTACTGGTTTGGTTTTCCTAGGTAATCATATCGTTGTGTTATTTATTTTTTGCTACTATACATGATATGATATAATTGTGTTAACCTAGATTTGTTTATTCTGACTAAGTAATTACTTGGCTAATTAACTAGGTTAATATGGTTGTGTTTTAAGGGGTTAAAAAACGTACAAGTGGTATTAGAGCTGGTTAGCTCTATTTTTCTAGATCCTTTGATCTAAAAGTTGATCCTTGACCCCTATTGTCATGGATTCTTGGAAGATCTTATTGCTTATATTCCAACTTGTCTACTTGTGGTTTGTGCCTCTTGTTGCATTTGTTGAATCTTTCCTTGAGCATCTTGGTATAATTACATGTGATGATAATTATTTATGTTATACTGCTTTTCCCATCCACATCTCCCTAGTCTAATACCCCCAATAACCAACTTCCTAACTGCCTAAAGCCAGTTGTGTAACCACATTGCCAGCTAAGCCCTCCCTACATCCTAACTAACTAACTGTATTAACTAACTTTGATGCCATACAAGTGTAGCTATACTAAAATACAAGTATACACTGCCAGCTAGGCAATTACTATATCATCTATAGCACAATCTCACTGTACATTCTGGCAACACTGACACTTACACACCTCATCAGCTACGCACGCATGCCCGATCAGCAACTCATGCACCCCTCATTAGCAACTCACGCATGCACCCTACCAACGCCACACACATGTAGCACCACATGCATGGCTGATCAGCACCACACACACACCTCAACACCCATAATCAACAACACATTTACACACTTCTAACAATTCTCTCCCCTTCAAAGCACCTTGCCCACAAGGTGAGGGAACTTCTACTACAAAGCAAATAAACTCTCCCAAGTGGCATGTCTTTTGCTCTCACCTTGCCATTGAACCAGCACCTGAGTGATAAGCCTGCT
This sequence comes from Quercus rubra, assembly GCA_035136125.1. NCBI lineage: Eukaryota > Viridiplantae > Streptophyta > Magnoliopsida > Fagales > Fagaceae > Quercus > Quercus rubra. Next base: position 9,744 of record JAXUIC010000107.1, read on the forward strand.
CCTCAATTGATGAGATCTAGTAGCTAAAATAGCCATAGGCTCAGGAGCAAGAATCTGATCCATAGTCACAACAGGCAAGGAAGGTCTAGGAACCACATATGCACCCAATTTAGAGAATCTAGAGAGAATTGAGAGAGAAATTGAGATTAAGAAAACAACAATCCAGTTCATACGTTTCCCATCCATGTCTCCCTAGTCTAATACCCCCAATAACCAACTTCCTAACTGTCCAAAGCCAGCTGTGTAACCACCTTGCCAACTAAGCCCTTCCTACATCCTAACTAACTAACTCCGATACCATACAAGGCTAGTGTAGACACATTACCAATACAAGTGTAGCTATACTAAAATATAAGTATACAATGCCAGCTAGGCAATTACAATATCATCTATAGCACAATCTCACTATACACTTTGGTAGCATTGACATATGCACACCTCATCAACTACGCACATATGCCCCATCAGCAACTCATACATGCACCGCACTAGTACCATACACATGCAGCACCACATGCATGGTTGATCAGCACCACACGCACACCTTAGCACCCAACATCAGCAACACACTTACACCCTTCTAACAATTATGTACCTAGGCCCTAGTGTACTAAGTATGACATTAATTCCCAACTGTACCATGTTGTGGTTGGTAAAGAAAAGGAAGGTGGTGTGAAGCTGTCAAATTCAAATTTTTTCAAATTTAGTCACAGAAGCCTATTGATATAACTGATAGTCAATATCACACAAAATTTCAGGACTAACTAAAATACTTCAAGGAAAACATTACTGAAAAAAAAAAAAGGGAGATTCCTCTGTCATCATGAAAGAATCCACGAAAGTGTTCAATCTTCATCTGTTTTTATAATAAGACCTAAACCAATTCCAATTGATTGCTGAAATTTCATGCATACAAATGTAAATCTTGATTTATGTTCTTGACTTAGTTTTTAAATAGAGTAAGCATGATCTTTAACTCAAAGAATCAATAAACTATATGATCTTAACCTTCTAATCAAGCTGATTAGAAGGTTCTGTATAACCTCCGGTATTAACAATTTGCTGAGGAACCCAGCAAAATTTTCGGGCAGGAAGGGTTGGTACCTTTGGTTGAGTACAATGAGAAGAAAATATTTGAAGTGAAACTTAAGGACATGAAATCTGCTTTAACAACCCAGATAATATAGCTATGACGTATCCGAAGTCATAGAAACTGTGAAGCAGCGTGTTAAAGATGCTAAGTTGCCAGACATTGAGGTTGTGAGGATTTTGTGGGATGTCATAATGGATGCTGTTCAGTGGTCTGGAAAGAACCAGCAGCAAAATGCTAATGCAGCTCTACGCCAGGTATGTTTAGACTTATGCTTGTTTCGTGTCTTCTTTTCAGTGGTTAATACTTTATCAATTTAAGAAACCAATGTTGAATGTTTTATGTATCATTGCTATTTGCTACGTAACTGCATTTATGTATCATGAATGGGCAGGATTTTGTGGGATGTCATAATGGATGCTGTTCGGTGGTTAATGCATGTTTTATTTATCATGGCAATCAAACAACGTAACTGCATATATGTAAGCACGAGGCACAGTATCTTAAACAAGAAAAAGGAAAAAGAAAAAGACAACTATCAACGTAAACTACATCTTCATGAATGGGCAGGTGTCTTCACATACATTTTCATCAGTATAAGATTAGAAGATAGCTATGACACCCTTTCAAGACATTGGTATAGAGCCACCTATAGAAACATCAACAATTACAACAAAATAAAAATATCTAAAATTGGAACTTTCCTTCCATTTGGTGGGGAAAAAAAAAAAGGAAATTGGAAGATGAAAAACTGGTCTTGCATGTTATACTGCAATATATTGAATTATCTTATAGAGTCCTATTGCGAATCATACCCATGTAGTACCTTTAATTGTTCTGTTGCTGCTGCGATTGGTGGTGGTCAGGTTAGCTATAAAAACACCATTTTGGCTTCATTCCATGAAATGAGTGCTTTTCAATTCAACAAGAATACCTACAATATATATTATATTTTATGAAACATTAAAACAACAGTAACAACAACAACAAAAAGGAAAATCAAATAGCTAGTTATTGTCCCTGAAAGCTCAAATATGTGTGAAAACACAAGAGCTGTTTAGACCCCCAAATTAAAAGTTACGGCTCGGTTGATTTTACTCTAACTTAAACTAAGTGCGGAATAGAGTAAATGCGAGCGAACAAACAATCAAACTTCTCTAAGCCATATTCAACAAATCACAGCAGTAAAATGAAAGCTAAAAGAGTAGGGAAGAATGATGCAAATGCAAGATAATACCACGATGTGTTATCGAAGAGGAAAACGAAGAACTCCGCGAAAAACCTCTCCACCATCCTCCAAGTGGTAAATCGATCCACTACAGAATAAGTTGGAGTACACGAATAATAAAAGACCCTCCAAGCCTAGTCTACCCCATGTACTTGAGCCTTCCAAGTTCCTGCTACCAACTGACTTAACGAAGCCTTATCTTCTCTAGCTCTTCGAATCATGCAATTCAGCCTAATGGCATCCACCAAACAAATGGCTTCTTCCAATGTTTCTGAGCAGCACCAAAATCTCACTATACACTCAAAATGGGTGTGGTAAGTGTTTGGGCTATCAACCTCTCAAGGATTTGGATATGAAGAGGTAGGAGTTGAGGAAAACCACAATGGATTGTGGCTAGGGTTTTCTCTTTGAAAATAAATCCTTTCAATATATGGGTAATGATGATATATATAGTATGGGTTGAAACATGGTGTATCAAATATGACAAAATATCAAAATAAAATGTTTCGCGGGTATCTCACGGGAAGGCCTTACCAACGAAATACTCACAAAAACTAGTTGCCACCATTTGTCATGACTCTTTGCATTAAAGTCATGTGCTGAACACATGGTTTCACTTTGCAGGAAGGCTTCTCTCAAGCTACCTATGAAAACTCCTTTGATCTTCAATTTGTCTTGAGTCTTCACACTCTCTTACACACATAACCCATACAATGAAATTTGACAAATAATACAGGGTACATAAGATTGGACAGAATTACAATCAAATTTGGTACGGAATTAAAACTAACACAAAATAGTTATAAATCACAACTTTAGAGTCCCAAACAATATTTTGTCAAACATGTTATAAGCATTCTTGATCCTACCAAATTAGGCTCACTACTAAGTTCATTGACTTATTTTTTTCTTAACAAAACCATTCAATCTATAAATTCAACCTAATAATGGAACACCCATAAAAATATAGCTATGACACCCCTTCAAGACAATTGGTATAGAGCCACCTGTAGAAACATCAACAATTACAACAAAATAAAAATATTTAAAATGCAAACACATATTAATTCAACATGACCCCACACTAGTTTGTTCTTTCTGAGGAAAATCTAAGACAAGGACTTTGTAAGGTTGAATTTATTCAATCATTTTGTTGTCTTTTATTCCGTACCAAATTTTCTTATAATTCAGCATTTGGAAATCCTGTATTTAGGTGGGAATCATGTAAGGGTAGTGTGTGAGAGAGTGTGAAGAAAAGCTCAGGAGTGTGCACTCAAGAAGAGCTTGGAGACTGGATCTCGCGATTGGCAAGTCGCCAAAGATGGCACACGTGTGAAGCATGTAGGGGAGCTGAAGGGTCACGCCAGTTGTAGCACTATAGGACAAAACTTCTAGTCTAGCCAGGCAGTTAGCTTGCGACTTAAACTCGCGACTCATTCCAATCATGAGGTTGAGTTGCCAGAATGCCTTGTTTGTTAGAAACCTAACTGTTCGCATTCCTCACTCACCCCACTATAAATACCATTATACAAGGTTGGTCAATTTATTTTCACATGACATGTCTTTTTGTACTTTGTTTAGCTTCGATGAGCTTATTTATTACACTTGACTAGTTGAAGATTTGTAGTGCATGTTGTGTGGGAAAGATGTTTATGGTGTTTATCACTTTGTCTTAATCTTAAAGTCACATGTTATTTGAATGTCGGACTCGAACTTTTTGAGAAAGACATAAATAACCATCTCACCATTGTTTACTAGTCAATCATGAACACCTTAGTGCATATCATAAGATTTTGTGCTTGAGAAAGTGTAGCACATGCACAAAAAGAACATAAGGTGAAGTCTCGGTTTAATTGTTTAATAATTAAAATTGGTGTGTACTATTAGGCTTGATGTCAAATCACATAATTAAAATTGGTGTGTATATTATGAGGCAAAATTCAAGAAACTTACATGATTGCAAACTTCTGTTCTAGGAGATGTGGGAGTTATATGATGTAACTCTTTAGGTGATAGTCTCTTTTAAATTCTATGTGATGAATTTTGTAGACTTTGTGATTGATTGTTATACACATATCACCTCACATGTAACTCAAGTCTTTGTGCTAGTTGCACACACTACACAAGTTACTCCTTGCTAAACATTGTTCATATTATTGTGTGTGTCTTTCGATCTGACCAACTAAGTTTGAAATTACTTTGAGTATTGTTTGTGCAAAATATATTTTGTGTTTGAGGTTTTAAAGGGAGAATGGTTGAAAATCTTAATTTTGGGAAAACTAGGGTTTAAAACTTGTGTTTTGGAAAAACATTTCATCTCATACTCATGCATTTTTATTTCTTAATTTCAATGCTTTAAGGTGTGTTTTCAAAAATCAGGTTATTTTTTCTAAAAAGATGTTTTTCTAGATTTTCGATTGATCCAATCTGTTTTTCGATCAATCGAAATATTTAAAAAAAAAATTTGTGAGCCTCTGTCTGGTTCGATTGATCGAAATTGTTTTTCGATCAATCGAACATCGTGAATCAAGTTTTTTTAAAAACGGATCTTGACTTTTTCAAAAACACTTTTTCAAAAGTTTTTCAAGTTTTCTCTCTCTCTTCGATTCAGACTTGGCTCCACCTTAGATTTTTATCGTTTTTTATCTTTCTTTTTGCAAGGTTTCTCTCTCCAAACACCGGTAAGACCCTTTTACCCTTCTTTTTGTTTTTATTTTCACATTTCATGCATTTTATTTTGGGAATTTCGAACCTATACAATTTTTGGGGATTTTGATGCTTCAAGCCGAATTTTGTGTAATTGATCAATGGGTTTTGTTGCTATACTGTTATATTCATGATCTTTGTTGGAAAATTTGATCAATTTGGAGATTTGTGAAAAATCAAAATTTCTAGGGCTTGTATTGAACCCGAATTAGGGATTATGTTCAATTTGGTTTAATTTGATGAAATTGGCTTGTTGTATTGATGTAATTGATCATTATTTTGTGTAATCTATCTTGTGTGATGATCAATTGGTCAATTTGTTACAAAATTTTTCAAGTGGTTTTTTCAAATTTTTGGGGTTTTTGTTAGAAACTCTATGCTCGAGCCATTTTTGTCAAATTGGACTTAATTCAAACTTAATTGCACTGCATTAGGACATGCATCATGATATTTACTTTATTCATGCATCATATAGCTTTTGTTCTATTTTTTTTTTATGCTAACTTGTAGTCTGCCCTTGATTTTGTTTTTCTTCCTCTCTCCTTGCTGTGTGTCTTGGTCCTTATCCTAGCACTACGCCTAGGAAGACTAGAGCTAATAGGGTTCCCTCTACTCCTTCTGTGTCTCCCTCTAGGAGTCAGCTTTTTAAGAACGACCGTTGTCGTGAGGCGTTTGAGAAACTGAACAATAAGCGTAATATTTAGGCTGAGCATTCCGTGTTTCTTGATGAGGTTGATCCAGCCATTAGGGCTAACTTAGAGTCTAGAGGTTGGTTGTCCTTATTAGAGATAGACCATCCACCTCCGACCGCCCTAATTAGAGAGTTCTTCTCAAACCTCTCTTGTCATATCTATAATTCCAACACCCTTGTTAGGAGTTGGATATGAGATGTTGAGTTCACCATTACCCCTAGGGTAGTGGCTGAGGCTCTTGGGGTTTTGGTCGTTACGGAGCCTGTCTATCCCTATACTGAGGCTCCTCCTATAGATGTTGTCATGTCATACATCACTGGGTCATCTATCCAGTGGGGTTTTGATCCTCGGATCATGTCTTCTGCACTTTCTGAGACCGCCTATCTTTTTCTTAGGGTAGCGTGTCATTCTTTGAGGCCTATTTCTCATCTCCACACCATCCCTCTTGAGCGATGTGTGTTTTTGTACGCTTTCATGTTTGGTGCGTCTATAAGCTTTCCTCATTTGTTTCTTCGTTCTTTGAATGAAGTTCATAGAAGTTCTGTCGTAGGGCATGCGCTTATTCATCCTATTTTTATTCATAGGATTTTGTTATTCCTTGGTCTAGCTGATTTCCCTTCTAGTGAGCCTGTTCATGTTGTCGCTCCCTTAAGTGCTACCTTTCTTAGATAGAGGGCTGCTCACTTGAGAGTTGATCCTTTTAGTCCTAGAGGTACACCTTCTGGTTATATTCCCCCTCCCTTTTCTACAGGTGCTAATGCTGCTGAGACGTCTGGTGCTGCTGCTGATGTTCCTCCACCAACTACTTCGGATTATTCAGACATTCGACGTACGTTGGATCATGTCTTAACCGTTCAGGCAGCTCAAGGACAGATTTTGGTGGACGTTCTTGATGAGATTCATGGTTTACGAGCAGATTTGGTATGGTTTCGATGTTCTTCACCGCCACCTCCTTTTGATGATGGATTTTGATTGCCCTTTGGCATTTCGTCACAAAAAAGGGGAGTACATATGAGATTTTGCACTTGCTCTTGTTTTTGTTTTCAGGGGGAGAGTATTTCTTTGTTGGTTGGAGCTTGTAGAGTTGTTTAGATTGTATCTAGGTGCTTCACTTTGTACTTTACTTTTTTAGCACTTGCCACTTTTGTTATGTGAGCATTATTTTCTAAAGGACTTGTATTTGTAAACTTTAAGCTACTAAGTTGTGTTTTGTCACGGATTGACAAAGGTGGAGTTTATTAGGTTCTAAAGACTTAGGTTTTTATGTATTTAGAACTCTAATTTGTATTGTTGGCAATCTATGATCAAAACAATGTGTTTAATTTGTTTTAGACTTACTCAAAGTTGGTTTATTAATGTAAAGTTGGAATAAGTTATTGCAGGAATTAAAAAACAATTTCAGCCTTTTTCGATTGATCGAAGCTTAGGCTCGATCAATCGAAAATCGGGTCTGAACGTTTTTTTCTGTAGAATTCCAACTCAGCCCTATTTTAATTAAAACATTTTGGGTTTTCTAATTTGCCCTAGGTATAAAAGGCAAACCCTAGCCACGTTTTAGTGTTGCTCATATTGCGGTTTGTGTGAATCTCTTGTGAGATCTTTGAGGAGCTTTCCTTCACATAAGCTTGGGGTTTTCAAGGAGAAGAAGTTTTCTACACCTTGATGATCGATTCAGTTGTTGCCATTGAAGCCTAAAGAAACACAAGCATGGGTGCTTGTATCTGGTGGTGAATCCAAGAAAGAAGGAGTCCGTGGATTCGGAGCTTGCACGTGATCGTGTTAGTAAGTTCTACTGATGGGTAGCAATAAGAAGTAGAGCGTGGGGGCTTGTAAGTCTTATTGTATGAATTTCGATTCTTTCAAGATAGTGGATTCAAGTTTACCTTGAGGATAGTTAGGTTAAATCCTCCCCAGGTTTTTACCGGTTTGGTTTCTTGGGTGATCATATCTTGTGTCTTTTATATTTCCGTTGCTTTTACATTATATGATTGTTTGACTATATTAACCTAGATTTAATTAATTTGACTAAGTAACAACTTGACTAATTTCCTAGATTAATCCAATTGTGGTTTTAAGGGGTCCAAAAACTCTCAAGTTGAATTGATCATTGAAGCTTCACATTAGATTAAGGACTATCTCATCTTTGGTACCCACACATATCACATATGTCAATGTTCAATGAATGCCTTATTCATTTGTGTGATTGTACTTGATTAAATATGTTGCACATGCTCAATTATATGTTGATCAAACACAAAAATATTTTTGAGTGTTTTAGTTGTTTTTGGAAAGTTTTTTTATTTTGAAAATTTTCAAAAATTTCAAAAACTGTGTAACCCTATTGTGGCGACTTGCCTTGTGGGTCAAGCCAATCGCGAGCTTACACAAAAGGCTTTCACAACTCTCTAGGGGATCAAAGCCCAAGTTGCAAAAAAGACTTAGAATTTTTTTGAAAAATCTGGGATTTTAGACTTCACGCGACTCAGTTTGGCGAATTGTTCAAGAGTGGAAGCTCCAATCGCGAGGGTTACTTAGAATGTTTCACAGCTCCCTTCACGACTGACTCGCGAGTAGACCATCCAATCGCGAAAAATGCGTGTTTTGCGCTTTAAGGGTCTTTTTCAGGACAGCTTTCAAAAGCTTTTCATTTTTCCCTCATGCATCATTATCATCATTATCATTGTTCGTATCTTCATCTCTTGCCCTCGTTTCTCCTTGACTCTTTGTCTATTCCTGACAAAAAGGGGGAGAGTATACTCTAGAGAGTATACTGGAGAGTTTTTGTCATTTCTACATGACTCTTGTGCACATCCATAGGGGGAGAAATTCGGTTTCATATCATGTTTACTTGATTGCAATTTATTTGTTACATTATACTTGCCCTTTTATTACTTGCTTTACCTTGAGGGTCTAATGTGTTTTGTGCAAGTGTTTCAGGTTACAGGTATATATGTTCCAAGTTCATCACAGCTCCTATGATTCATGATAGAGGGAGAAAGAGAGAAAGAGCTTTGTGTTATATTAACTATGTTTTTGCTTTGCTCATAGTTCATGATTATGTTTAGTTGTTTAAACTATTGTGTTTGTACCCATGCTTTGTAGCTTAGTACTTGTTGTTAATGTTATGCATTTCTTTAAGTACATCATTCTTGTGCCCTTGTTGGATTTTATATCCTTGATGCAATTTCCTTGTATTGTTGTATCGGTTGAGTGTTGGACATGCAAATGATACTTTTCATCGAGCTTATTAGCTTGCATTTCTAGATGTTCATTCCTTGTGAATGATCATTGTAGTCACGATTTATAATGATTGTTCGTTTTTGGTTAAGCCATGCTTTATTGCTTCATTCCTTTTTGCTTGATCACATTGTGCTTGCTCCATATGCATTTCAAGTTTTCTGCTTAAAATGATTGTATTGTGTTGTTGTTTCCAAGAAATACTTGTCTGTATGGTTCAAGAACTTCACAGATTCTAGAGTTAGGTGTGAGTGAGTTTTGTTCAACTGTTCCCAACTCACATGTTAAGTCTAGAGTTTGTTTTAGGGTTTTGTCAAGGAATTACTAAAGGGGGAGATTGTAAGGTTGAATTTATTCAATCATTTTGTTGGCTTTATTCCATGCCAAATTTGCTTATAATTCAGCATTTAGAAACCCTGTATTTAGGTGAGAATCATGTAAAAGTAGTGTATGAGAGAGTGTGAAGAAAAGCTCAAGAGTGTGTACTCAAGAAGAGCCTCGCAACTGGATCTTGCGACTAGCTCACGACTGGCAAGTCGCCAAAGGTGGCACATATGTAAAGCATGCAGGGGAGTTGAAGGGTCACGCTAGCTGTAGCACTACAAGACAAAACTTTCAATCTAGCCAGGTAGTTACCTCGCGACTCGTTCTAGTCACAAGGTGGAGTCATCAGAATGCCCTGTTTGTTAGAAACCTGACTATTCGCATTCCTCACTCACCCTACTATAAATACCCTTATACCCATGAAATGTAGAAAGCATTTAGAGAGAATTTTGAGAGAGAAACCCTAAAGAAAAAACAAGATTGACCGCTTAGAGCAAGAAGCTCAAAGGGCTTAGGTGCACTAGGTAGATTAGGCTTGGAGGGTTTTTTGCTATTCATGTATCCTAACATTATTCTCTAGTGGATTATTGACCGCTTGGAGGGTGGCGGAGAGGTTTTTCGCTGAGGATTTTGGTTTTCTCTTCGATAACACATTGCTGTGTTGTCTCTGTGTTTGCATATCTCTTCCCTTAATCTTTGCCTTTTAATTACTGTTGTGGTTGTGATTAATTTTGGTTTAGATTGTTTTTCCAATTCTTTTTTAGCTTATTTTCATATTTCGCACATACATTGTTTGATTATAAGCTTAAGTTGGTAATTTGTAAATTGGGGGTCTAAACGTTCATAGGTGTTTTACATACTATTTGAACTTTCAAACTTATATGAAAATCAGGGGCGGAGCCACTTGGCTCCTTGCCCCCCTAAAATTTTTCAAATTTCCACTAAACTATGTCAAAAAATTACATTGGCCCCCCCAAAATTTAAGATCTGGCCCCCCCATATTTTTCTCAAAATTTTTTCTAGAGTTCTAGACTTTTAGTCCAATACAACTTCAAGCTCCACCAAAAATCTTGGCCCACATCTAGCCCCAGCAGCCAGCCCCAATTCCTTAAGCAAACAACTGAAACAAGTTATTCATTTCTAAACCATAACACTTCCAGCCCAGCCTAAACCAAAATCTAAAATACCTAATTAAACACAAACAAAAGGCATTCAATCCTCACCGTCTGAAAAAAAGAAATCCTCACCCTCTGATCAATCTAAAAGAGAGAACTAATGAACAATCTTCATTCACGCTTATCACGCTTCACCTCACACCTCTACTTTGCCTTACGCCCTTACTCTTAGATTTTTACCTTCTTGCTTCTTAGTTCATGCAATCATGCCTCCAACTCCAATCTGGTCACTCTTACCAGCTCACGCCTCAGCCGGCTCACCATGATGCCGCTACGTCCACTAGCTCACCGTGACGCCGCTCGGCCGCTACCTCCTCAAGGTATCTCATTCATTCTTTACTTCACTTCTCTCTCTTTTTCTCTACAACTGAAGTGTTGAACTAAATACTGATACAATGATACTTGAAAGTTGAATAGAAATATCAAATATGAAATATGTGTATGTCAGTTTGTGATTTCCCTTTGCTGGCAATTTATACTTATTACTTCTTTTGTCTTTTTGTGTTTGTTGTTACTAGTTATTGTATTCTTTATTATTTGCATTGACTACTCAAACTAGCCTTTTCCCTTTTGGCTTTTGTGTTGTTTGTCTAATTGTCTTGTCCCTTGAGTGGGGGCCGGGTGGGGCTTGCCGACTTGCATTGTGTAAGGAAATTGGAGTAGTGGGCCGGTCTATCATAGAGTCTTAGTTTATGTTGTTTGTTTATGCTTTTGAGTGATTTGTTTATTTAGTTTTTTTATCCTAACAGGTCATTAGTCATTACTTAACTACAAGTGTATTTGTTTATTTAGTTGAATTGAATTTTTTTTTTTTTTTTGGGATTGAAATTAGGTGTCAAATAATGAGCAAATTACAAATAATTGATGCATTCTTTTAAAAAAAAAGATATTAGTCATTCAGAACTTAGGACTTCTGTAGAAACAAATGTTGATACTTCAATGCCTAACGAGCATCCCTCCAAACATTCAAGAATTGAATTTAAAGGGATAGACCGTGATCTAGGATCACATAAACAAATATATGAATTCCCTGTCAATGAACAAGATGAAATTCGACGTGCTTATCTCATAGCCGATCCATATCAACCTAGAGACATAAAGTATCCGTACAAAGGACTGAAAAATCATCGCCGTAGTTTTCAATTTTCGTGGTTTGATTCACATTCAAATTGGTTGGAATACTCACCTTCAACAGATTCAATCTATTGTCTACCTTGCTACCTTTTTCGTAAGAAACCAACAGGTCATCCTGGATCAGATGCATTCACTGAAAAAGGTTTTAATAATTGGAAAAAGGTGAAGGATGGGATGAATTGTTCTTTAATTGGTCATGAAGGGAAAGAACCTAATACACCACATAAAATTGCTAAGAAATGTTGTGAGGATCTATTGAATTATTCAGGACATATTGACAAACTTGTTGAGAAACAAACATCAAAAGAAATGGAGAATAATCGATTGCGGCTCAAGACCTCAATAGAGTGTGCTTGATGGCTAGCATTCCAAGCTTGTGCTTTTAGAGGTTATGATGAAAGCCTTGATTCAAAAAATCAAGGTAACTTTATTGAATTGATAAAACACACATCAACTTTCAATGAAAATGTAGCTATAGTTGTCTTGGAAAATTCTCCATGGAATGCCAAATATACGTCACCCACAATTCAAAAGGAGATTTTGCATATTCTAGCTAGTAAAGTGCGAAATGCTATTCATGAAGAAATTGGGGATGCAAAATTTTGCATTCTATTTGATGAAGCTCGAGATGAGTCGAAGAGAGAGCAAATGGCCATCATTTTGAGGTTTGTTGATAAAGAAGGTTTCATTAGAGAGCGTTTCTTTCATGTTGTGCACGTTAGAGACACTACTGCATTGACTTTAAAAAATGAGATATGTGCTATCCTTTCTCATTACAACCTCCACGTTGAAAATATTCGAGGCCAAGGATATGATGGGGCTAGTAACATGCGTGGTGAATGGAATGGATTACAAGCTCTTTTTTTTAAAGATTGCCCATATGCTTATTATGTACATTGCATGGCTCATAGGTTGCAATTAGCTCTTGTTACAGCATCTAGAGAAGTAAAAGATGTTTATCAGTTCTTTGATCATTTGATTAATATTATCTATATTGTTGTTGGTTCTAGCAAGTGTAATGATGAATTGCAACATGCTCAAGCAGAACAAGTTGAGAATATGATTGCTTCTAATGAAATTGAGACTAGAAGAGGTGCAAACCAGATTGGTACTTTGCAACGAGTTAGAGATACTAGGTGAGGATCTCATTTTCATTCTATTTGTAGTCTGATTAAAATGTTTGATGCTACTTGCAAAGTTATCAACACTATCTCTGAGGAAGTGGCTAACTATAAACAACGCGGTGATGCCAAGGGAGCTTATTAGGTATTAGCATCATTTGAATTTATTTTAATTATGCATTTGATGAAAGAGATTATGAGAATTACTAATGTGCTTTGTCAAGCTTTGCAACAACATTCTCAAGACCTTTTAAATGTCATGCATTTAGTTTCAACTACAAAATCACTTATTCAAAAGTTGAGAGATGATGGATGGGAGCCTTTACTTGCTAGAGTTATATCATTTTGTGAGCAACATGAAATTGATATTCCTTATATGAATGCTCGTTACACTAAAGCTCGAGGTAGATATCGTCGTCAAGATGAAGATTTAACAATGGAACATCATTTTAGAATTGGCATATGTACAGTTACAATAAACTTTCAATTGCAAGAATTGAAAAGTAGATTTTGTGAGCTAACAACGGAACTTGTCATTCTTAGTTCAGCTTTAAATCCCAAGGATACTTTTAGATTATTCAAAATTGTTGATATATGCAATTTGGTTAAGAAATATTATCCTCAAGATTTCACTAAATAAGAACAAGAACTTTTGGAGTCTTAATTGCAACATTATGAGCTTGATGTGATAAAACATCCAGATTTGCAGAATATGAGTACAATTTCCGAGCTATGTAGGGGATTAAAAATTTCTGGAAAGTATAAAATCTATTTTTTGATTGATAGACTTATTTGTTTTGTGTTGACCCTTCCAGTTTCTACAGCAACTACAAAACGAGCTTTCTCAGTTATGAAGTTGTTAAAAACAAGACTTCGCAATAGAATGGAGGATGAGCTTTTGGCAGATAATATGAAAGTTTATATAGAGAAGGAAATTGTAGGAAATTTCACTATAGAGATGATAATGGATGAATTTTATTCCATGAAAAATCGTCGTTAGACATGATTTGATGTGAATGTTTGTTTTTGTATGTCTACATTGAACTAGAGAGTTTTTCATGTTTATTAATGATCAAGTATATGATGATATATGAAAGTTGATAATTTTGTATCCAGTAGACTTAAGAATTATATTTAGTATATCTCTATTACAACTTGGCCCCTCCAAGGAATTATTCTTGGCTATGCCCCTGATGAAAATACACCTAGACTAGTATATACATATTGTCAAGCAGTAGTATAGAATATTACACAAATTAGTTAAGAGGACGTTGAACATGATCCAATCCAATTACGATTATAATACAACAGTAAACCGACCACTTGCAGTCTTTTCTTCACTTCTATATATGGTTGATCAATTCATAGTATATATTCTATGAGACAAAATTAGAGTGTTACAATATATAGAGAAGTCCCTACTAGTCCAAATGGTTTCAATCAACTTCCTTGAATGGGTGAGGTTGGCTGGAATCTAAAAAACAAAAATCTCTCTCTGTGGCCTACCTTTGCAATATCATAGCAGCAACATCTTTGATATTGTATCCCCACGAAATTTGATTGGGACATAGCTACTGATTTGTTTCTTTCTCTTCCCCCACATTGATGGCAAGAACTGAACTCAATGTCTTTCTTCTATTTAGGTCTTCGTGTTGTACGTTATGCTAAAGTGTCTTTCGAAGCACTCATAATTTTGAAAACTATTATGGATTTGAGAAAGGTTTCACACACAAATAATAAAAATGAAGAAAAAATATATAGTAACACACATGATTTATATATGTGGAGCCTTAGCTTTACATCCATGGGTGACAATCATTACAGAATTTCATCAACAAATATGAAGATTATTAAAGTAATAAAGAGGCACTCTCTCCAACCCTAAATATACAGTACACTCAAAGAATTTACCCTCTCACAAATTGGAGAACTAGTCCAAGACCGAGAGAATATATAATTGGAGTGCTCCAATTTGAAGCTAAACAAAAATTGGCTAAGAAATGTTACCTACCTGAATAAAAGAAGATCATCATTTAAGTTTTTGTGGGTTAATTATAAAATCCATGTGGCGTTACCTTATGTGTACTTTGTGTAATCATTCAAGCCAAAATTATGTTTCGTTGGTTGCTGTGGTGTGGTCTATGGTATATGTAAATGGGACCTGATTTGCATATTTGGGTTGGTTTGAATTCAGATTAAACTTTGCAACTGTTCTTATATTTTATTTTGGTCTTCTATATATTTGCTATTCGCCTATTCCATATGTTTGATGCAAGTGGCGACTTCTTGTACTCTAGTGCATTACTAAAACGCAAACACACGACACAGTTCAGTTGCTATCAGAGTATCACAGCGTGATTTTAGGGGCGGTGAAAGACTGATAAGACGAATTGGTGAGCAATCAGGATAGTGTGAATAACATAAGCTTGGGAAAAATAATATTCAGATAGATCCATTAGTAATATTAAATCCTTTACAAGAGTGATTAGAGCTCTAAAAACCTATGAATGTCATTAATGTCAAAACAAACAAACCCTTAACACACCAATCATCAAACAATCTCAACTTCATCAATTCACTAAAAAAAAAAAAAAAAAAAACTGAAACTTCTCCATTTCTCTTACACAAAATATTTTCCCAGATCATAAATTTTCCTACTAAAACAAACAGAGCTTAATGGCTAACTTCTAGCACTCAAAACCTAAAAATTAAAAAAAAAATCATCTAATTGCCATAAAAAGGCTAAACTTCTTCACAAAAATTCCAACTAAAACAAAAATACTAAAATCTGTAAACCCTAGGTTTAGTTGAGACAAATAGAGACTAAACTTCAATCTAATCTGAGTACCAAAAGGGGGAGAATCATTGTTTGGATTAAAATTAAAAACAAAGTTGTAAATAGCAATATTACCTTATTTCCTTTCCAAAGTCAGTCAACCTTGCTACGCCATCTCCCCCACTTCAACAATCAAAAGCAATGCCCTAGAATCAAAGTCATAACAATTTCAAAACAATCAAACAGAACCTTAGAATAAAAAATGTGAAGTTCAACAATTAGAAGCAATGCCCATACTTCCGTACCTAATTTTGATCGAAGAAGAAAAGCTGCTTGAATCGCCAATCGAGATCTTCGAACAAAATGCTCGAGAGAGTCCATACACGGCTTTGAAATCAGAACGATGAAATCCTGAGAAACGAAAAATTGGAGAAATTTAGGATCTGATCTGAAAAAAAAAAAAAAACAGTGTTTAAATTTACCTAAGATTGGAGATCTGATGAAGGGTGAGGGCTTGAGGTTGGAGATTTGATGGAGAGTGAGGGCTGATGTGCGATGGGAGCTAGAGGGCTGAGATCAGAGATCTGATGGAGGGTGAGGGTTGATGTGTGATGGGAGCTAGAGGGCTGATCAACATTTGAAAACAAAAGAGCTAGTCTGACTTTTCGTTATGCTATTTATACAAATTCTAAAGCTGCGTTTTTTACCTGCGGCTATAGACTAAATTTATAGCCGCGTTTAAAAAACAGGGCTATAGGAAAGCTAAGGCTGCATTTTTCAAATGCGGCCATAGTTCAGATTAAAAATAATAATAATAAAATAGAAAGGTCCTATAGCCACATTTTTCAAATGTGGCCATAGTTTAGATTAAAAAAAAAAAAAAAATTAGAAAGGTTTCACATGTTTTGTAGTGTGTGTCATGATTCATGACTACTTAAATGGGTGTGTAACATACAAATTAAGAACTTAGGTGGAAAAGTCAGAAATTTGGAAAAAACACACAAGACAAACCGACACATTGCTCTGCTAATTTGGTGGGCATTTAAATAGGGGATTCTTTTCTTCTTGCTGGGTTAAAATAGATTGACCTTAGTTAATTAATTCAATTATTCAAATTGATTAATTATGTCAAATTACATGCAAATTATAGAATCATGAATAAATCACCAATTAATCTAGAGTATAGTGGAAATTAAATGGACATGGTAATTTGTTGACTAATGAAAAAAACCTCTCTCACAAGGCAAAAAACTCTACCGGGTAATTTTCAAGTCACCATTCCTAAGAATCACTAATCAAGAATTAAACGATTACTAGTACAAGGAATCTTACCACTATCTAGGAATATCCCAAAGTACCAACTTACAATTGAACATTTACACCAATCTCCAATTGGACTTGATCTTGTAGAAACTTCTTCTCTTTGCACGGATTCCAGTATATGACTAACTTCTAACAACCGATGTTTGTTGTTGGATGCAAAGTTCTTCACTTCAATACACATTGAAGATCTGAAAGCACTTGATTACAAATTTTAAGGCGCATAAGAACACAACAGTTTCACCAATAGTGTATGAGTTCTCTAATTAAGTCTCTATGTCTAGTGATGACTAAAATAAATCTTTTATTTCTCTCAGGGGTTTAGTGAATAAAACCTTAATAATCCAAGTCATCATAGGCTGAAAAATAGATTTGAGAATTCAAGAAATCTGCGAAGCTTAATAGATCGAGAGGTATCGAGACTAGTATTGAGATTCTTCATTTATTCTTGATAGATGCTAAATCAAACTAGTATTGAGACTAGTGTCAAGGTTCACTTTTTCAACTTTTCTTCACTTGTTTCCTGGTGCAATCTTCATGTCTTCAATAATACCACTTGTCTTGTTTGCTCAAAATATATCATGATATTTTAGAAACACCTTAGAACTACCCAATTACAAGTAAAGTGTATTTTGTCAAAGAATATGTCAACACATGAAAAACATGACCCTAACACTACTTATTTTCCTCCGTCTTTCTTTCAAACTTTAGCATGACAATGATAAAGGATTTTCGAGCATATTTTTAAAAACCTATTGTGATGATTAGCAAATCAAATGAGAATGAAACTAATACAATACAATACAATCTTATTAACATAAAAAATTTGAGTTTTAGTAAACTATAAAGTTGTAGCCCTTTGAGTTATGTTTTCAACCTAACTTAAATCATCACAATTTGATATTTGAGTAGAATGTTATGCCCAAACTACTAATGCGTGCATAAGGTGAAATCCTTATTTGAATTGAATTTGGATTAAATGCAAACTTGGACCTAACTATGTTATATTAATCACTCATTCTTCTCATTATTATTTAATGTGGGACTTCAATTACAAAGGGTGAAAGCTATCAAAATATTAATTGTTCTTTTTCTTTTTTCGTAAAAAACTTTTTTAATATGCTTCACTAATAAATGCTCTTAGGGCATTTTTTAATATTTCCCAATTATAACTGAAAAAACACAATTTTCACGGAATGTATATAATGGGTAGATATAAATATTAAATATGTAAAGAAAAGGAATGAGCCTGTGTTTTTGCTTCTACTGTTAAGTGGTTTAGTAAGAGCATCCACATTGGTAGAGTTAAAAATTTAGCTATTTGGCACCTATAAAAGTCATTTTATCTATTTTACCTCTTCACTTTACAAAACACTGAACATCAATAGATCTATATTTTTAGCTATTTGATTAAAATAATACAAATAACTTATTAGAATAATAATAAAAACATCCACCACAAACTTCAGTAACCAACCACAACCACCTCCACCTCAGCCACAACCACCACAATAGGCCACAGCAAAAAAAAAAAAAAAAAAAAAAAAAAAAAAAACACCAAGCAGCCCGATCTACCCACATAACTACAGGTGTGAGTTGGCCAAAGTGGGGCAAAGGAGTGGAAGAAGAATCTCGATAGAGGTGAGTGTTGAGAGAGAAGTGATAGATTGAAACTATCAGGTTGAGTAAAAAGAAATAGAAAAAAAAAAAAAAAAAAGAAACAAAGAAATAATATTTAAATAGGAGGTAGGAATAAAAAATTAATTATTTTTTTAGCTTTCAGCTACAGTGCACAACCCTATATAGCTATGCATAGTAGCAATGTAGGTAAAACTTTTATTTATACTACCATGTAGCACCCTTTTTGTATATGGTGGTACTAAAAATAGCTTTTTAGCACCACCATTGTAGATGCTCTAAATGAGTAGGAGTAAATGAGCAAATAGCTGTTGGGGGCAATAAATGCCATTTGACTTGAGTGAGACAATTCATCACATGTGGATCCCATTTATTGTGTGTTATTACGGTATTGTCACTTAACTCAATTTCCTGAAATCCGAAAACTTCCAAAACTTGTTTTCATATCTTGTCACTTATTTTCACTTTTTTGAGTAATGAGAGATGAGAATTGAACACAAAAATTAAGCCAAACAAGAGAACCACTAGTGGGGCTCATAAATTTTGAGTAATGACTAATGAGTGATAAGTGATAAAAACTAAGAATTGAGCGATGAAAATTGATAAATCAAACATGGCCTAAGCTTTTTATTTGTTCGGTGGAATCCCATCTCGTCTAGAAGAAAAATGGCTCACTGGGCGGTGCTCATCTATATATATATATATAAAACCGAAGCCTTAGAAGTTCCCACAATTTTCCACATTAGCATAATATTAAAAAAAAAAAAAAAAAAAAAAAAACATAATAAAACCTTTCTAAAACCCTCGATGCTCTGCCTTCTCTTTCACGATGCTCTACCCTTTCTTTCACCAAAACATCTTCTTCCTCAGAACCGAGACAAAAAAAAGGAGATTTAGAGAGAATCATCAGAGTATCAGACTATCATCCATCGGCAAGCCAGTCACTCATCAACATTAGGCCACCTAAACCCCCACCGATAATATATATATATATATTCTGAATCTGATACTCTATTTTTCTCCCAAAATACCCAATGCCCCCCACGCTCTTTTCAGATTCTTTCATGCAACCCTCTCCTTCACCGAAAATCAAAACCCTCTCCTTCCCCAAAATCAAAACCCAAAAATCCAAAACTCAGATGCCGCTGGTGTTGTCAAGGAAGCTATGAGCAATCCGAAAACTCTAATGCAGCCTCTAAAGCAAGTTTTGGAATTTTCTTGAGATTTTTTTTAAAAATTTATTTAACCATTCATGGTTGGTATAACCCCAAAAATCAAAATTTCTTTTTGTGGGTATTGTTGCATATTGCTATATGACTAAAATATTTGTTTTGGGTTTTTCTTTATTTTCTATTTCTATTTTCGTTTGTGGAATGCAAATTATGTGTTTGATGAAATGCTTCAATGAGTTGTCTATGAGTTGTGAAGTAATAAGTAATTGATTTAATTAGTATGTGAGGTTAGGTTATGCCTACAATGCAAGTGTATAGGTTATTTACTCCTGAATTAATGGAGGGAGCTATGGATTTGAATTTCTGTAGATTTGGCTCTAAGAGGACTGTAAGAGGGATATTTAAGTGAGGGTTGAGAAATCTGAGGATCCGATGGTAAAGATTTTCACCTGTTTGCTCTAAACATTGTGTTGAATAGACACTCTTTTTGTTGCACTGACCTGCAGTCTACACCACACTAACCTCACCCATCAAGCCCTCTCCGACTATCAAACATTTAGATCACAAATATAGTCCAACTAATACCTAATGAAGTAAATAGAATCTTTGTTTTACTTGCCATATCAGGTAAGTGATGATCTGAACACAGGACCTAGGACTTGACACGCCAAGGCCTCACTAGCCTAGTTGGGTGGGTTAAGGCAGAAACACTAAATCTTAGCTGTTGAAAAGCATGGCATGGCTTTTTTTGTGTTACTTCACAGTAGCAATTCCAAATCTTCAGGCCACTCCACTTATCCCCTTCCTACATTACCACCAAAAATTAAAAAAAAAAAAAAACCTTGCAAAAGCCATAAATGTGAGAATTAGTTCTCTTACACTCTGCATATCCAAATACCTCTTGACATCAATTTGATCAACTCGAATGTCATCTCTGTTTCACTTTCTATTCTATAGAAGTCATTATTTTTGTTTTGAAGGTTCAGGTTGGTTACTATAGCTGTTTGAGATTCCTAACAGGTGTTTGATAGAATCCCTACAAGATATATTCGTAAATAGACAGTTTAATTATCTATATCGATTAATTATCCTACTTATCTCTCAAATTTTGAATGGTGGTTATGCTTTTAATTGTGGCAATTTAAATATCAGTTTTTGCTTTATTCAACAAAATGATAAAAAGAGTCTCTATAATAGTGCCTGTGAGGTGTTTGATGCTAGGTCTCAATGGGATTTTGCATATGGGGAGCAATGATAAATTTGATAGAATTACAGCAATTTTGACTTTTAATTTGCTTAACATCTGAACTTCGAAAAATAATAGGCTCAACGTAGGAGAAGGAAAAGAGGTCAATCATGAGAGATGTTCTAGATCGAAGCTTCAACTGCAGTGCATCAGATATCTTGGTCCGGTGAGTCTCATGTCCCTACTTTATGCTCCCTAGCTAGGAAGTAGAGTTTGTATTTTAATAAAAAGCAACCATGCATCATGGGAAAAAACTCGTACCATACTTAATTTGAAGTTCAATCATCATGCATTGTAGGCAAAGAGGAAGGCTTATGAAGTTGTGGTTCAAGATGGGAAACTTATCTTCAATCATAGTGGTGAATTCCTTCACACAACAGGAGGACTTGAATATGCGAAGTGGATCTTTGTCCTTAGTCAAAACTCTTCTTTTTGTTGAAGGGGTTCTTAAAAGTAGAAGTTTTCAAATCAATGATTCTATCAAAAGTTCATTCTCTTGGGTAAGTATCTTTGTCTAAGCCTTTTTAAAGTGGTAGATGTGAAAGCATTTTATTTAACTCTCTGCTTTCTCTTTGCCCATTAAATAATAAGTTTAGGGATATAATTTTAAATATATATATGTACATATATATATTAAATTCCTGTTTTGCAAATTTTAGTATTGAAGATAGATAAAAGAGCTGCACTTATCAAGTTAAAAAAGGACTAGGTTTTTACATTTCATGTTAAGTGTATGCTCAACGCTTGATATATTCTTTTTCTTTTTTGACATGGCAATGCTTTAGATGATGATTTTCAAACCACATGCTCATATCTTTTGATTTTCATGATGGAAACGATGGACTGTATGTAATTTAAAGCCTTTGGTGTTTTCTATAATGTGAGTTACTAAATTCAATTGTGGATTAGTGAAACTAAATAATATGATTCTTATTCTGTTAAGTGGACATTTTCATGTGATGGTCTTTGTTATTGTCAAGGAAGTTAATAAGTTATTTTCTTTTTCAAGGCATATAAGTTGCACTTTTGGGAGATCTAGGGTACCATGAAAAAGAAAGAACACTGTCAGGGGCCTTATGTTGCTCTTTGGGACCATGATTTAACTTTGCCTTGAGGCTAAAAATGAGATTACATAATAAAAAGATAACAATTATATGCAGTAATGAAGATTTCCAACCATGAGAAGTGGAAGCATATAAGCATAAACAAATTATATTTGTATTTATTTGTATGTAAGTTTTTGATCTTATATTATTGCTATTTTAATGTGGAAATTGGTACTACAAACCTTGATTTATTTGTTCAAATATACAAGTTTTATTTATTAGTACTTAATAAAGAAAAAAAACATATAATATATTAAAATAAATTTCCTGAATTTTCCTGTGCATAGCACGGGTTAGCGACTAGTTAGGCATTACATTACAATTACAGCCTAGGGAAAACCCTGTAACGGGTTAGAAAACATGAGCCCCTGTCGTGCTTATTACAAAGATATGTTGTCATGAATGACATTCTTAGGTACGTAGGCCACGGCCACTCACGTCACGTCTCAACCTGTTTTTTATTTTTTGATTAACATCTCAATCTGCTTTCTATGTACATTAAAAATTGATTAGTATTTACGTTCAAAAGTATATAGTGTGATATATGAATTCTCCGGTCAACGTTAGAAAGAAGAAACCACATAATTTTGGATGTAATGTTCACACCTGTTTTGATCTACTTTATTATCCCAAAAAAAAACAAAAAATTTATGATCCATTTCTTATCAAAATTGATTATTAGCCCTCTTTTGGGGGAAGGAAATGAATGAGATAAAAATAAATGAAAATAAGAATTTTAGAATATCACTTTTGAGAATTTTAATGGAGCGAATAAAAAGTTCATTCCCTTATTTAGAAGAGTGTACTTAGTTGGGGTAATTATTAGATGATGGAAAACTAATGAGAGAAAAGGGGAGATAAAACATGTTTTTTATTTGTTTGGTAGGAGGTGAAATTGGTGGTGGATTTTGGTGGAATCCAAGAGTTTTCTCTCCGGTTTATTAAAAATGAATCTCCCAATATGGGGAGAAAATGAGAGATAAAAGATGATTGAAGAGAAAATGTCTAGTTTTCCCCCATTCTAACGTCATCGTTATGGCCAAACTATTATTCATTTTGTTTTTGTCATGTTCACATTTTTCTTCTTTATTTACTTTTCCTTCTTGTCCACTATTAACGGAGTCCAAATCTTCTATCTCATTTTTCCTGTTCCATTCTATACTCCACAAATAAAAACTTGACACATGTCCACTAACTTAATTAAATTCTAATTTTCTGACTTTTCTTATTTAACTTTCTAAAAGAAATAAAAATAAATAAAACCCCAACGCATCACCACCAGTCCTCCACCACCACCACCTGTGCAACGAACATCCATCACCAGCGTCGGCAAAGTTAAGCTTTTGAACCCAATCCCCACCAACTCCCACCACCCATAGTCCAAATCTTCTCTCTGGTCTAATCTGAAGTGCTGTCAAAGGACGAAGAGTCAATAGATAGTGACCCAGCCAAACTCTAGATCTGTGACATCCAAGTCAGTTACCACCATCAAAAGTTGATGTGCCACAAATCTGCATCCACGCCATTTATAGGTTTGAGATCCACAAACTTTAGCCTCCTTTTATGGCTTGAATCCTAATCATCTCCTTGAATGTGTGACTACTTCATCAAACCAACATTGTTGCCTTGGTGCTGATCCTTTTGGATGACTCATTGCAGATTGCCTTCTTTGGTCACCTTGCAAGGGTTGTTAGTCATGTGATTAGTAACGAATGTTGTACTGACTTATTGGGTTCAAAAGCTTAACTTTGCCGCCACTGGTGGTGGATGGTCGTTGGAGCTAGTGAAGGTTGGTGGTGGTGGTGGCTAGTTGTCTAAGGGGATGTGTTGGGGTTTATTTATATTTTATTTCTTTTAGGAACTTGAAATAGGAAAAGACAAAAAATTAGAATTTAATTAAGTGAGTTGACATGGGTCAAGTTCTTATTTGTGGAGTATAAAGTGGAGTAGGAAAAGTGTGACAGAAGATTTGGACTTCTATTAACGTACAATCAGGAGCTAACAACGTTGCAACGCCTTTTTTTTTTTTTTTTAAGCTGCATGTTGCCCATTGATATCTCAATTGTACTTTCTATTGGAATTAAATATATATATATATATATATCATTTTTTGAATTTTTCTTTAAATCTGGGTTTTTTCTTCTTTTTTAATATATTATCTATATATACATATAAAACCAAAACTTTTGAAACTCCCACAGATTTCCACGTCAGCATAATATTAAAAAAAAAAAAAACGTAATAAAACTTTTTTAAATCCCGACTTTGCCTTTCCCTTTCCCAAAGACTACCTTTCCCTTTCACGAAGCTATGCCAAAGGCCAAACCGGCTCCCCCAATCCCAAATCTCCACATTTGATAAACAAAATGCAATCCCTTTCTATTTCTTCCACCGTTTCCCTTCTCTTTCCTCCAAAACAAAGATCCACCCCTTCTCCTTCCTCCAAAACAAAAAAAAAAAATCCCGACTATTAGCGAACTACAAACCAGCGTAAGAAACCTCCTCCTCTTCCATTCCAGTCTCTATCTCCAATGATCCAAAAAACCCAATCATTGCTTTGAGATATGCTTCTTTTCATCTTTTTTCATCTTCTTAATTGTTTCTCCCTCAGCCTCAGGCCTTAAATCTCTCTTTTAATTGAAGTTTTCTGTTTTCAACTTTTTCGGTCTTAGCTCCACCAAACCCGTTTCCCATTTTTCAACATTAAGAAGAGAATAAGATAGTGGATCTTATTGTGGGAAAAAGAAAATAAAAATAAAGCGAAGATGAAAGAGATGATAGAGAGATACGAAGGGCACTGTGAGAGAAAAAAAAAATTGCTTTGGAGTTATGGAATTTTATATTTGGAGCTTTTGGTGATACCAACGATGGCAGAAATATTGCTTCAACATCGGCGTTGAAATTCCAAGACTTTCAAGAAAAGAGTTTGGAACATTACACCTATTGCTTAATATGGAATGCATGGAGCGATAGGAATGGGAGTACATTTGAAGAGTAAGAACCATACAAAGAGATTTCAATCTCAGTTTCTATAACTATAAGAGAAGTTACAGTGAAGAAAAGAAAGATGAGAAAAAGAAGAAGAAGAAAGAGACGAAAAAGAGTTACAGTGAGAGGAGATAATAATGTAGGGAGGGTAGATTTTAGCAAAAGTGAAAAAGGAAGCTTTGTAGAAGGTGCGTGATATATAAACACCCTTCTATATTTACTAAATTACAAAAATACCAATTTGACATATATCCTTTTAAGGACACAATTTTTGTGTTGTGGCGTTGTGGGATGTTTAGTATCCTTAGCATTGCCCTATTCTATTCTAACAGACAAATTGAAATGGGCATCAAAACTACATTCATAACATTAGAATAAAACTTTTTAAAATGTACCGTGTTATATAAATGACTTACGTATTTAAAAAGGAAAAAAAAATTTAATGTGTTACATTTAGTATTAATATTATTATTATTTCATCTTTCAAATATATTTTCTGTTCGTTTCAAACTATCTGCCATTAGTCTTATTAAAACTAGTGTTTAACCCGCGCAATGCGCGGGATCATTTTATGATGGTAAAATAGGGAAAGAAGTGTTCATAAGAAGACGAAATATAATTGAAAGCATATATTAAAAGTTAAATGTTGTAGGGAAAAAAAAAAAAACTCATTTATAACTATCAAACAATATTATTTTAAACAGAAACATTGTTTAAAAAATAACATTTTTAACTATGGACAAAACTTATGTACAGTAAGTACTGTTTCTTAGGTTACCTTCTTAAAATTTTTTCATGTGGCTATTTAACTTAAGTACACTTCCATCAATGAAAAAAAGCCACATCGCAGAAACACAATTGATATGCATAATATTCTCTCATTGTAACACATACTTAGCTCCATCTAGAGCTTTAGTGTGATTCCTAATTGACCAAGCCATCCGTTAAATCTAACGATTTTCTAATATATTTTAGGATGCAAATTTTTAAGTCAATTACTAATTTGTTACTACCCTATCTTTGTAGCTCAAAGATAAATGTCTACTCAAAAAATAATTAGTATATGAGAAAGTAAATATATTCAAATAATTTAAGATAAATATTTGAAGTGAATATTTTTTATTAAAAGTTTTAGTTAAATAAATTTAATTAAATAAGTAAGTAACTAATGTATTAGAAATTAAAAAATTTTAAATTAAAAATTTTAAAATAGCACTCAAAATGTCAAAAGCAAAATCAGAATTTAAAACTAATTTAACATCATGGGTTTAATAATTTTTAAATCTTAAGATTTCTCTCTCTTTATCTCTTTTATATGTATTATCTTTGAATTTTTTTAAGTTATTATTATTATTATTATTATTTTAAAAGCAGTAATATATTTGTATCTAAAAATTCTTAGGACTTGCAAATGTCCACAAAGCAATTGGCATGGCAATCAAATTGGTTCATTTTGCAAACTTTAAAGATTACTATTACTTATAAAACACTACTAATTAATAGCAATTACATGATCTACTAATTGAATTACATGCAATTTCTGTCAATTTAATAGCAATTACATTCACATTTCGAGATACAATTTTAAAACATTAACTATGCCCATACATTAGCTATGCTCATACATTAGCTAACAGACCTACACTAACAGATCATGCATTAGCTATGCTCCTGTTAAATTACAGTAGCTAGCATCACTGCTATTCTTGCATTAGCTTGGATCACAGCACCTGTGTTACACCAACTTCATGAGATAACACTCAAAGCTATACCAATTAGCAAAAGTGAGAGTACATATCCTACGTGTGGTAAGTACTAAGTGGCATGCCACAGTGAAAACTTCTGCAGAAACGGTCAAGATTTTAGTTTACTTGCCAAGTTAAAAAGGAAAAAACCGCTTCCTTAATGAATAAAGATTTCAATTTACTTGCCCAAGTACAAATAGAGGCATCTTTGAATAACAACATGTTACTTTGGTTACCAATTGAGACTTGACCTCAATAGCTTGTATTTCACCTTCCTCATTCTTGAGTCGGCCTCAAATATCCTAGCATTACTTTGACGCAAAACATGATATACAACAAACCCCATACTATCCATATCAATAGTTTTTTTTTTTTTTTTTGCTAAGATAGTTCAATAGAATTAGAATATAGCATTAAATTAAAATTTATTCTAGATTTTCCACTTTCTCAATTTCATAATGTCTTCCTTTATTTTAACTCAATAAGAAACTTTGGAAGTGTACTATCTTACATAGAATTGGCCCTTACATACAGTAATATCATTATACTCAAAACCGTTATCATCTACAACGGCTAAACTCCTAGCCCCAGATTTTGCAAAGCATAATTTTCCAGCACCAAAGATAACAAAAACAGCAGTCATTTACATTAGTTCAAGGCGAATTGGGAAACATAACTACATTATTGGCAGACCTACAAACATTGAAAAAAATAAAATGCTAAGAAATCAACCATTATTGAATGAAAAACATGTTTAAGTAGGAAAAACAAATATTGTAATCTGAGGCCAAAACATTGAAAGAGAGAGAATAAACATCTGAATTTTAATTCTAATTCAAATAACAAAAAGTAGCGGTGAGGACGTGAAATAAGTAGAAGGGAGAATTGGCTGAAGATAATTGAAACAGGAATATAGTAAACAAACAAAATCTAATACGAAGTATGAGATAAGTAAAAATAAAATCAGCATTCAAGCAAACTAATATTAAATTGTAAAATGGTTTTGTCTTTCAATTATCTACCAAACAGGGAAAAACATTCTAACATGGCATTCCATTAAAAAACAAAAAACAAAAAACAAAAAAACAAAGAAGACAACATGGCATTCCATCAAAGGAAACAAAAAGCAAGCATGTAAGAAGGGAAAAAAAAATCCAGGCTATAAAATATGTGCACTAAACAGATGGTACAAATTATCAGGCAGGAAGAAATCTTCTAGCAAGTAATACAGTCAGCAAATGTCACCAAGTCTTAGTCTTCTTCTTCTATGTTATCTCATGTAAAGATATTGCCTTAAGGTGCACACATGTTGCTAATTCAGCACATGGACACTCAAATTCATGTAATGAGTCTACCCACACCTAAATATGAAAAAAGATCTTGATCTACCTTAATCGATAAAATCTTCAAATTAGCACTTGAATCAAACCATTCACTTTCAAACCAACAACTTTGAGAACAACACTACTTATTTAATAGGAAAAACAACAGCCAGAGCCTATATGCAAAAATAATTGAAATTAAGATGGATGCATAGAGTTCCAAAACAACTCAACAAAACAATGTATTCAACAGTATGAAAGATAGAGGCTAACAATTAAATAGATAATAGTATAAGATACCCAAACTTGTCATAAATAATCTGCTACTATCGCAACTCAAATCTTACAAACATGGGTGGGGAAAAATGCTAGAGATCACAAACCATATATAAGAGCTCTATTTGAAATTGAAAGTTCCATTCACAGAATCATCACAAACAGCAACTGAAATCCCTCAGAATCAAAAAAAATTTAATTTGTGAGGTAGATTGAAATGTAAACCATTAAAAATGGATTTTTATTTTCAAAAAATAAACCAAATAGAACTCTAACAATCTAATTTTGCTTAGAACTATCCCAAATTCATCAATAAACAAAATGTAATTCAAAATATCAGATAAATAGAGGGATAGTAAGGCCATCCTAAGGTGAAACAAAGTCTACAAAAAGAAGCTGAAGTAATCATTATAAGGAAGTTGATCACAAAGCATGACACCAACAAAAAAAAACAAAACAAAACAAAACAAAACAATTTTACAGGTTAGTTGAAAAAGAATCATGGAATGCTTTTTCTTTTTCTTTTTTCTTCTCTTCTATTCTCAATAACTCATAAAAACCCATAAATTACAACTTATTTATTTCGAAAATCACAACCAAATAAACCAAACAAAACCCATAGATAACAAAAAACCCAGGCCTAATTTTTGAAATACAGCCATGAAGTAGCAGATTAGTCCACACCCACCAGAAAATCACATGCCAAAGAAACCCATCAAAGACTATTAGAACCCAGAAAAAGCCACAGCCCTTCTATTCTCAATAACTGATAAAAACCCATAAATTACAACTTATTTATTTCGAAAATCACAACCAAACAAACCAAACAAAACCCATAGATAACAGAAAACCCAGGCCTAATTTTCGAAATACAGTCATGAAGTAGCAGATTGGCATCAATGGAGTCAGATCCAAGGGTCTTTTTTTTTAAATCAGAGCAGCTACAAACGAAAAACTTTAAATATATACCAAATCTATTTCAGTTTAAAAGAAATCATTAATACATTTCAAAACCCTAGAAACTGTAATTATATAGGAAACAAACAAAGGGGGGAAAATGCCTACCTTCTGAATTATATATTGTTGAAAACTAGAGATGGGCGAGCTTCTTAAACGTCTGTTGTTGCAGAACACGAAGGAAAATGTTCAGTCTTCACTATTGCAGAGAACGAACAGGATTTTTTGCTGGTGCAGAGACTTTTTTTTGTCCGTCTGTTTGATGGATTGGAACACGCTAGGCTGATTTGTGTGTATATGGAGTTGCAGTGAAGAATTGCAATTTTGAGTATGAATCTTGATCAGGGAAAAACGGTTTGGGTTTTAGGGTTTTTTTTTTTCCCCTTTTTTTTTTTTTTTTTTTTTTTGGTGGATAAGCGCCTGGTTTTTTTTATAAGGGCCTGGGTTTTTTTTTTTAATTTCTGGGTGAACGGGCTGGAGGCTGTACTATTAGGCCTGTGTTTTATTTTGTGGATAAGCTCGTGTTTCATTTTGTTTTCCCTGGGTAAATGGGCTGACGTCTAAAACAGTGCCTCCCAAATGCACCGTGCGAAATTTTAAACAATTAACATTACACGTGTCAACATTTTAAGGGGTCATTTTTGCTAACGTGTCAACACCTGGTTAAAAGCTTCTGCTTTTATATATTGTATTAGATAATTGGTATGGAACAGACAATAAAGAACAAAAATTAATGCTAAGGCAAATATAAATTTTTGCTATATTTTGATAATAAATCATTACTGTCAAAAAACTAAAAATAACAATTGAAAGGTTTATGTATTATGTTTTCTTTTTGAGAAAATATACTATAAAAAATGCAATTATCTATGAATATATGTTTTAAACTATCCAATAGACATTTTTTTTTTTTTTAGTTATACAATGTTATTAAGATTTGTTTCTTAAAAAAATGCTATTTATGATTATAACTTATTTTAGAATGAATGCAATGTCTATTGGATAGTTTCTATCAATATTTTCAAATGGCATCTTACATTGTATATTAATGTCATCTCCTATTTAAAAGCATTTCATACATTTATGCTAAATATTCCTTTCTTTTTTAGTTATTATTTGACTAACTATTTCAACTTAAATATAATGATACTCTCTTCTAAACTCATTTTATAGTTTTTTCCGTGTATTGCATGGGTTTAGCAACTAGTTTTAACAATTTTAATTAATCACTTTAATAATTACCAAATTATTTCAACTTAAATATAATGATACTCTCTTCTAAACTCATTTTATAGTTTTTTCCGTGTATTGCATGGGTTTAGCAACTAGTTTTAACAATTTTAATTAATCACTTTAATAATTACCAAATTATTTCAAATAGATTTTCTCAAAAAAATATATACTTCTATAATATATTTATTTATTATATATTGTATAACATGGGCATAAGAGTAAATTTATATAAACTACACATATTATCCTTTCATTTTTCCTATCAATCAAACAAAATTTTTTTCTATCCCTCAACTTTTTCACTCCTCCAACCAAACACAAATGGGGGAAATTATATATTTTTTTTTAAGTGGCAGTTTTAAAAAGTTTGGCATAAACTAGTTTTTATTTATTTATTTTTAAAGCAAAGTGTTTAGTAAAAACCGTTAAAAAATCTTTTTTTTAAAAAAGTAGAGTGTTTGGTTAACACCAGACAAAATTGAGATTTGAGATATAAATTACCAAAAAGGTTATTATTATTATTATTTTATATGTATATATATATAAGGGGATTACGGTTTCTTTCATACTTTTTTTTTTTATCAGGTCTTTCATCGAAAAAAAAAAAAAAAAGGAGGAGAGGGAGGAGAGGTTTCTTTATACCCTTGCCTAACACCAACCCTGTGTGACACCTTTATATATATATATATATATATATATGAAAAGACAGAAAGTATCCTCTTTCTTCTTCTTTTTCTTTCTGCTTTACTCCACAACTTTATCTTCTTTCTTCTTCTACATTTCTTTATTTTCCTCCATGCACACACATCTTCAAAGAACCCACTCCTCTCAAATTTCTCATTTAAACCTCTTACCGCTGAGAAGTATCAAGGGTTAATTTTTCTCAATTTCACCAAATACCAACTCCACTCTCTCTATAACTGCAAAACCAAATTGGAATTGAAGTTAGATGGATACATGTAGCTACTCCTTGTCATCTCGACCCAACGGTGTTGGAAGATTCAAATTTAGAAAATAGAGTGATATCAGCAATGGTCTGATGGAGGTTCTTGTCTATACCCATATTGTTGCTATGATTTTTTCTTTATGCATTTTCTATGTGTATTTTTTGGTTATAGAGTAGAGCTAAGTTTGGGAGATCATGATAAAGCTAAGGATAATTTAGATATAAAAGGAAAATTTTCTAACTATCATATTATTGTGTTCTTTGCGATTTGCAATTGCAGCTCAAAGGTTGCCACATCAAAATGCAGGTTTCCATGTTTCCAACCCAACAAAGCACTTTTTAAATATTTTACCAAACACACTTTTTCAATTTTTGGTTGAATAAGGCACTTTTTAGGCTCATAAAGCCAAACCAAACGGGCACTTAAACATGACAATTATTTCCTCAACACTACTACTTGCCATCTTGTATCCCATGTTCACACTCATTGCTCAAGCAACCCCCAGCAAATGTTCCTATACCATTCATGTGTTGACATTCGGGGTAACTACACCACTGACAGTACCTACGAGGCAAACCTCAACATTTGTTCTCTCCAACATCTCCTCCAACACACAAGTTGAAAACGGCTTTTACCCTTATTCTAAGGGCCAAGACCCTGACAAAGTTTATGCAATCGGTCTTTGTAGAAAAGACTTTAAGCAAGATGATTGTCATGATTGCCTCAAGAACGCTTCGAGTTTTCTCCAACAACGCTGCCCAAATCGGAAGGAGGCAATAGGATGGTACGATTATTGCATGATACGCTTCTCGGACCGCTCCATATTTGGCATCATGGAAATTAATCCCTCAATGTTCATGTGGAACAATGATCGCGTATCAGACCAAGATGGGTACAAAAGGCAGCTTCAGACACTGTTTGAAAGCATGAGAAGTGAAGCTGCATCAGGTGATTCTTCCAAGTTTGCGGCGAGAACCTCACTCGTCCCGGACTTGGGCAGATTATATGTCCTAGTTCAGTGCACTACTGATTTGTCCGAGAAAACTGCAGTGATTGTTTGACATCCGTTTACGGAAATATTCCACCAGTTGTTGGATCGCAAGGTGGGAGAACTTATGCACCCAGCTGTAATTATAGGTTTGAGACCTACTCTTTTTTTAACGTTGCTTATGCAGCATCACCGCCGCCGCCATTTTTGGCATCTTCTCCTCCTCCTCCGCCTCCGCCAGTTCCTATAACAGGTATGATAATTGATAATTCTCGTGTAGGCTTTCTCTCACATTATCCCTAATTATTGCATCAGATCCAAAACTTCCTCCCTGAGATTTAAAAAAATATATATATATATATATATTCACCATATCCCTTTATTGAATATGAACTCATATCAATTTCATAAAGATTCCCATGGCCATAAGAATTGTCATTTTGTGTAATGATATTATCTTTTTGCGGCAAATCAAATTATATGTTTCACAATACTCTCTCTCCTTTTTCGCTTCTTTATTTTCTATGTGTGTGGTGTGTAGGACCAATCTACCGGCTGATGAATAACTGAAATTCAACAATTGACATTATTATTATTATTATTATTATTTGGCTTAAATATATTTGTCGTGACGCTTTTGGTTTTTTCAGGGCAGGAGAGTATTCTACCGTCGTTATTGTTGTTCCGTCTGTTATTACTATGATACTTACCATCATTATTTGCATCTTTCTAAGCGTGAGGAAGCCAAAAGATAATTTTGAAAGTAAGTTACAACTTATAATCAATTAGCAAGTGATAAGGCATTTATAGCAATGTTGCTGAACATGCGTACTTCTAAAAAGATTTATTTTTAATCAAACTTTCTATGGTAAGAAAGGTAAAGAAAAATGCCCTGACACCTTTTGAATTTTTGAGTAGTTTCATAACACCTGTGGCTGAAAGAAGTATTTGTAGGTTCAATTTTGAGTGAGAGAACCTAGGAGAGAGAATCAAACGAACTGGACAGCTTCATTCCCAGTCCCATTGGAGTCGAAGTTTGGGATTCTATCGTTGCCGCTGCATTCATGGTCCCGCCGGATCTGGTTTACTTTTCTCCCTTTCATGCAAGAGAGAGAAATCAAATTAAAACTATTTTTTCCCAACCATTGATTTCTGCAGATTCTTCGTCAAATTAGCAAGATTTAAAAAGATCCCTTTTGCAAGTTTTACAATTCAAAATTGTTTCAAACCATTGTTTTATACTGACTTGTAATATATGTACTTTTTCAACCTTTTGGGAATTTTATATCTGATGAACACCATTCACTGGGTTTTTTCAAGTCCTTCCTCTCTTGGTTAAAATATCGGGCTAGAAAACTAGTTTGTTTCCATGGATTTTTGAGTTGTGAATTAAAATTTGGGAGAAAAAGAGTGGTTTACTGAGAAAGTGTATTTGGGGATGAATTGGAGACCATAATTCCTTGTGGGTTTCTTGATTCCATGGCTTGAAAAGAAAACAGAAAGAGAGAGACAAAGATAGAGACCTGAATAAGCTATGGAATTTGGGGTGTGATTTTGATGGATTCACCTAGTTTGCTCCTCTCTCTCCTAGCTAGGTTTCTCTCTCTAAACTAAATGAACCTGCATAGGAGACATATTTGCCATAATTTTTAAGTCTTCAAAGAAATGTGGCTATTTAAAGAAAGTACTTGAATCGTGTTTTTTTTTTTTTTTTTTTTTTAAATTTATGGGAAGAACTTGAATTATTTGATTGTGTATAACTTGTTTCCTATTAATTTGAAGCTGTGGAAGGAATAAAAAGTGTGGATTCCTTGCAATTCGACTTCAGCACTATGAGAGCTGCCACAAACAATTTTTCTGATGCAAACAAACTTGGGAAAGATTATCAATTTCTGTCAAGCTGTGTTAAACCAATGTTCTAAATTCAATTAAAGTGGCTTGAATTCTTTAATTTACACATTATGCAAATAATTTCAGGGAAAGCTTTCAAATGGACAGTAGATAGCTGTGAAAAGATTGTCAAGAAACTCTCAACAAGGAGATTCGGAGTTTAAAAATGAGGTTTTATTGGTGGCGAAACTTCAACACTGGAATTTAGTTAGACTTCTTGGATTTTGCTTGGAAGGGAATGAGAGACTTCTTATATATGAATTTGTGCCTAATAGAAGCCTTGATTACTACATTTTTGGTATTTTCTTACATCAATTTATATTATTTGATCGCAATAATTTCTTTTGAATTTCATGGTATATGACTAAATAATATAATTTTATGAATATATAGATCCAATGAAGTGTGAAAATATCAATTGGGAAAGGCGTTATAAAATTATAAGAGGCATTGCTCGAGGACTTCTATATCTTCATGAGGGCTCACGGCTTCGGATTATTCATTGTAATCTTAAAGCTAGCAATATTCTCTTAGATGCAGAAATGAATCCAAAAATTTCAGATTTTGGCATGGCGAGAATATTTGAACTAGATCAAAATGAAGGCAGTACAAATAAAATTGTAGGGACCTAGTAAGTATAAGAGGATGCTATAGTTGGTGGCAATTAATATTCATGCAAGCCTAATATAATTGATTTTAGTAGGTTGCTTTTTTAAGGGTAAAACCATATTGAACCCATAACAAAGATGGAAATCAAAAATTTTAGCACAGTCATTGGTTTATTACCATTCAAATTGAAAATATATTTGTTAATATATAAATGCAGTGGATATATGGCACTGAAGTATGCAATGCTTGGACAATTTTTAATAAAGTCAGATGTCTTTAGTTTCGAGAAGCTAATTTTGGAGGTTTTGAGTGGACAAAAAATTACTCATTTCCATGATGGAGAAAACACAGAGTATCTTCTAAGCTATGTGAGTATGACTACAAAGTACAAAGTAGACATTTCCTTTTTCTATATTTTAAAAAATTGATGAATTGGGAATTACATCGTTGAACTTTTTCCTTAATTTGTATGTGGATAATGAACTACTTTGACAGGTATGGAAAAATTGGAGGGAGAAGACAACTTCAAATCTCATAGTTCCCACATTGAAAGATAGTCCAATAACTGAAATGATGAGATGTATCAAAATTGGGCTACTATGTGTTCAAGAAAATGCAAGTGACAGAACAAGTATGACTTCCGTTGTTCCCATGCTTAATGGCAATTTGGATCCTATTCCTACACCAAAACAACCTGCTAGTTTTATGCAGAGCAATGTTGTATCATCCACATTAGTACAACATGACATTAGTTCCAGCGTAACTAACAATGAGGCTTCAATAAGCGAATTATGTCCAAGATAATGCTTTGTGATTCGGGACGGGGTTACAATAAGCATATTTGTCTAGAAAAATTTCACTTAATGCAATTCATGTAAATTATTAAAGTATGTGTCAAATTAAATATGAACTTCTTATGTATTGTCGTAACCTAAAATTAGAAGGATAATCTTGTTTAGAGAAAAACCTTTCAAACATCTTCTATATATTTTTATTTGATGTGAATTTTGAAATTCTAATCTTTGGATTACAAATTATTATTATTAACTTGTAATCCCATGCATATGCATGGATACATTTAAAGATATACAATAAAATGCATAATATAATTCCTATATATATAATTTAAATACTATTGAACTATTGATAGTCATTTTTATATTTTGTTAAATCTTTAAAAAAATTTGTAAGGATATTATTAGGCATAAAATATAAATTGTCCATTTAAAAAAAAAAATTATTGTGAAGCACTTTTTTTTTTTTTTTCTCAATTCATTTATTCTAGACTTTTTGGTTTTTGTAATAACTCACTTGGACAAATATTAATGATGTGGTCCCATATTTGATTTTAAAATTAAGAAATAAAACTCTTTAAGAATAAATAATTTAGGACACATGGCACAAAATTGAAACTCTAATTTAAAATTCTAATTTGAGTTTCTCACAGTTTCACCTATTATTATATACTAGTTGCAGACCCGCACGATGCGCGAGAAAATTTGATATTGTACGTTTTTAGACCCCTTAAAAAACAACCAGATTAACCTAGTTAATTAGCCAAGTGATTACTTAGTCAAATTTCAGATCTAGGTTAACACAAATATATCATATCATTGTAAAGTGTGGAAAATAAAGAACATAACGATAAGATAACCCAAGAAAACCAAACCAGTAAAAAACCTGGGGAGGATTTAACCTAGCTATCCTCAAGGTAAATCCGAATCTACTATGAAAGAATTGAAATTTACACAATAACGACTTAGACCACTAACATCCTATTACTACCTCGAATAGGAAACTTACTACCACGACCACGTGACAGCTCCGAGTCCACGGACTACTTCTTTCTTTGGCCTTTGCAAAACACAAACACCCATGTTTGTGACTTTGAGATCCCACTCAAAGTTTTAGCAACACAAACTCTCCTGTTTGTGACTCCAAGACCCACCCTTGAAGGTTTAGATCATTAGCACCTTTGATGATTAAAGAAGGTGGCAACTTCTACAACACTGGATCTTGAGATTCTTCAAGTAATAACACTGGTAGAAAATATGAGAGAGCTTTTTAGGTACAAAACCCTAAATACCAAAGATGCACACTCTTCTCTCTCTAAAATACCAAAGGGTTTCTTTTATATACTAAGAGAAGTAGATTTGAAACTCTAATTTTTAATGGGCTTGAACTGCTGTTTGGGCTTAATTAAAATTCTGCAAATACGACTTTGGATTGGTCGAGCCTATTCTTCGATCGATCGAACCAAGCAAATTCTGAAATCTTCTTTCTGCAGCTTGTATGTTCTTGTGTGTTCATAATATGCCAATTGTTCAAAACTTTTAGAACCTAACAATTTCCCCCTTTGGCAATTCATGACAAAACTTTCATACAAAATTAAATACTCAAATACAAGAACAACCCTATACAATAAAATGCCCAATTACAATACAAATCTCAATCTAAGACTCCTAACCTAGAAGTTGCAAGAAGAGGTAGAAGGTCTTGATTAGAATGTACCTGTCTTTCCTGAAACACTCAACAAACACATCACCTTATGTGCGAAAAGAAAGACATATAAACAATAATATGATATAGAATATAAAAAAAAAAAAAAAAAAGTAAATTCTAACTCTCCCCCTAAGTTAGATACATTAAAAAGTTTTTATATTCTCCCCCTTTGAAAAACAATTTTATCTCCTCCTAAACAAAACAAACAAGATTCCCACATTTCATCTATTTCTTCCCCTTTTTGTCACATATTGACTAAGACAACTTAAACAAAGAGAAAATAGAGAATTAAGGGAACACAAAATAATTCAACCCTATAGAAAATAGAGACAACTCCCCCTATGAACAACACATGTTAAAAACAAGCTTCCCCCCCCTATAAAAATAGGAAAAACAAAACAAGTTTTGGAAAAAAAAATTTTGGGAAAAAATTAGGAGGTGGGGAAAATAAAAAGACACAAACCAAACTTAAAAACTAAGTTGAGAATACACATGAAAAAAATATTCTCTCTTTCAATAAATGCAAACATGACACTATGTGACCCATAAACAATTGCATGAGTAGAGAAAATATTTGCACATTGATTATTCATCATGTCAAGAAAAATATTTTCTACAGTTCATACATAAAAATAGCATATACTAAAAAGTACATAGCACAAAAAATTAATCAATCAATTTTTAAATCAAGTTAAGTACCCAATTTAACAAAGTGTATGCATGTTATGTGTGAAAACAACGAGAGATATGACTGCAAAACTGCAAGATGGATACAAAAAATCAATGCAATGCATGTGAATCCTAAACATAAATGATGCATGAAAAAAAAAATTCGGTCAAAGACTAGGAAACTGAAAATTTTTCATTTTCAATCGATCGAGCATCGATCGACTACTAATCGAGACAGGCAGATTCAAACAAAAAAATTTAATCGCAATTTCGATTGGTCGAGAAACAGGTTTAATCGATCAAAAATCTGGAAAAATCAAATTTTTGAAAAATAGAGCAATTTTATGTAGAAACTCCTCATAGCATAGTATTTCATGAATGAAATGCATAAGTATAAGATTAAAAGTTTTTCAAAAGCACTTGAATTCAACGCAAATCTTCCAAAGACAAGATTTTTAATCAATTTGTCCTTAAAGCTCAAACATTAAACACATTTTGCATCAAAATCAAGGAATTTTCAATCTTGGATGGCCAAAACAAAATCACACACAATAATATGTACAAAGTTTAACAAAGAGTAACTTGTGTAGTATGTGCAACTAGCAAAGACTTGAGATACATGTGAGGTGATATGAAAATAGAAATCAAGCACAATTTCTACAAAATTCATCACATAGATTTGAAAGAGACTATCACCTAAAGAGTTACATCATATAACTCCTACATCTCCTAGAATAAAAACTTGCAATCATGTAAGTTTCTTGATTTGCATCATATTGTACACACAAATTTTATTTGATCAGAAACTTATTTATAATAGCCGGGATAATGTACACACTAATTTTATTTGATTTTGAAGTTATTAAAGCCAAATAATGTACACACCAATTTTAGCATTAATACCGAGGCTACACCTTATGTTCTTTTTATGCATGTGCTACACTTTCTCGAGCACAAAATCTTATGATATGCACTAAGGTATTCATGATTGACTAGTAAACAATGGTGAGATGGTTATTTATTCCTTTCTCAATAAGTTCAAGTCCAAAAATCAAAAGCATGTAACTTTAAGATCAAGATCATGTGATCAAAAACTATAAACATTGCCCCACACAACATGTACTACAAGGCTTCAACTAGTAAAGTGCAATAAATAAGCTAATCCAAGCTAAAAAAAGTACATAAAAATGTTATGTAAAAATAAATTGGCTAACCTTGATTTCAAATCCAAGAAAAATAATGCAAAACACATAAATCTTTTTGGTTTGAAGAAAATTTATGACCAAAAACAAAAAGCATACATTATGCTAAATGAACAATGCAAATGTAATGCATGACAATGCTTAACTAAGTTATAAAGGGTACACAAGCAAGAAATATCAATTTCTTAATTAACCCATTAGTACATGTACAAACTAGTACATACTCATAAAATAAAAAATAGCTTAGCACTTATATGACACATACAATTCAAGTTTCTCCATAATGTCAAGCATGTTCTAAAT
Source organism: Quercus rubra (assembly GCA_035136125.1). Taxonomy (NCBI): domain Eukaryota; kingdom Viridiplantae; phylum Streptophyta; class Magnoliopsida; order Fagales; family Fagaceae; genus Quercus; species Quercus rubra. The sequence goes on from JAXUIC010000107.1 coordinate 49,340, forward strand.
CAAAAGAGAAATATCATAATTCATGTAATCCTCAAAACAAATAAAAAAAGACACAAAATAAAATATTTTTGTCTTTTTGAAAATTTTCAATGTTTTTTGGATTTTGTTTTTTAATAAAAAACAACCAAAAAAAAAACCAAAAACAAAAACAAGACATGGCCACAAACAATTGAAAGAATTAAATCAGGGATAAGTCAGCAACACTCACCTTAGAGAATCTTTTCTCACCCATATAGCACAAGTCTTCGGCTTTGTAGGTGAAAATTCATGAGAAGCAGAGTATATTTGAGGGATTACACCAATCTTCTGAGAAAGACTGAAATTCTGCAAATTCCTTTCATAAGCCAACAAGCTTAAATTTTTCAAAAGCATATGAAACAATTTATTTGGACTTATGGCAAGAGAAGTATCATCAGATATCCTAGATTGAAATATAGAATTTTTAAATTTCAATTTATGACAATTATGATGAATGTGACCGGAGACACCACAAAAGTGACAAACATGAACAAATTTAGGAACATCAATATTCTTAACAACAAATCTAGTCTTAAATTTTGGTTTTTGCCTCAACAAAGAACAATTTGGTCTAATATGACCAACAACACCACAAAGGTGACAGACAGGCACAAAAACATATTTATTATGCTCTCTAACAGTAGGTTTAAACATAGGTTTAGAAACATCAGCGTCTACAACAGAACTTTGACCTTTGTCTAACCTAGCAAAATAAACATTTTCATTATTATTCCTCTTGAAAGGAGGGATATAAATTTTCTCAGTTTTAGGCTTAAGAGAAACAGAAACACTTCTGTTATCAACAACAGGCTTGGTACTAGTTAAATTTTTCAATTTTAACTTTAGATTCAACTAACTCTTGCTCCAATCTTTTCATCTTCTCATCTTGAGAGGAATTTTTATTTCTAAAAAATTCATTTTTTTATTAGATTCATCTAATCTAACAAATAATTCCTTTTTTTCAAGATTAGCCAATTTTAACTCTTCCTTGAATTTCTTAACAATTTTCATAGATTTCAATAATTCCTTACGGAGAGTTTCATAAGCATCAATAAAATCAATAGAAACATTAGTAGAAACATGATCAGAAAAGACACTTCAAATTATCCATGACAACAGGGGTCAAAGATCAACTCTTAGATCAAAAGATCTAAAACAAAAGAGCTACCCGCTCTGATACCACTTGTACGTTTTTAGACCCCTTTAAACACAATCAAATTAACCTAGTTAATCAACTAAGTGATTACTTAGTCAAATTTCAGATCTAGGTTAACACAAATATATCACATAATTGTAAATTGCGAAAAATAAAGAACACAACAATATGATAACCTAGAAAAACCAAACCGGTAAAAAAACTTGGGGAGGATTTAACCTAGCTATCCCCAAGGTAAAATTGAATCCACTATAAAAGAATTGAAGTTTACACAATAGCGACTTAGACCACTAACATCCTATTGCTACCTCGAGTAGGAAACTTACTACCACGACCACGTGACATCTTCAAGTCCACAAACTACTTCTTTCTTTGGCCTTTGCAAAACACAAACACCCACGTTTGTGATTTTGAGATCCCACTCAAAGGTTTAGCAACACAAAATCTTTTGTTTGTAATTCCAAGACCACCCTTGAAGGTTTAGATTATTAGCACCTTTAATAACTAGAGAAGGTGGCAACTTCTACAACATCAGATCTTGAGATTCTTCAAGTAATAACACCAGTAGAAAATATGAGAGAGCTTTTTAGGAACAAAACCCTAAATACCAAAGATGCACACTCTTCTCTCTCTGAAAAGCCTAATAAAAATGTGCTTAGGGTTTCCTTTATATACTGGGAGAAGTAGATCTGAAACTCTAATCTTTAATGGGCTTGAACTACTGTTTGGGCTTAATTAAATTCTGTAAATACAACTTTCAATCGGTCGAGCCTGTTCTTTGATCGATCAAACCAAGCAAATTCCGAAATCTTCTTTCTGCAACTTGTATGTTCTTGTGTATTCATGATTTGCCAATTGTTCTAAACTTTTAGAACCTAACAGATATGATTATTTTTTATTGTATAATTATTGAATTAATATGTTAGATTGTATATTTTTAAAGGTTCAATATGTGTTATTTCTTTCTCCAATAATATATATATATATATGTGTGTGTGTGTGTGTGTGTGTGTGTGTTATTTGAAATTATGTTATTAATTAGAAGTTTTTTGTAGGCAGGTATTATATATAGTGAGATATGTATGAAAACGCAATGCAATAAATTTTTTTTTATTTTTTAAATTGATTGTTTGAGAACTATTAGACCAAGTTGTAACTATGTATACGATTTAACTCTTATAGGTATATTTTTCTCCAAAATATAGATCCACATCTCTTTCTTCCTTACAACTGAAACTAAGTGAAAAAGTAAATAAAGATAACTATGCAATAGATCATTATCAATAAATCATATATTATAAATTGGAAATATAAAATAAAATAAAATGCAAAAAAAAAAAAAAAGTCCAAAAGTATCTATACATAAAAACATTAATAGCATAATGATACTCTAGAGTAAATTATGTTTTATCTTATTCTCTTTTTGGTATTTTCAGTAAAGTTGATCAACGAAGCAAAGTAAGTTTTTTAGAGATGCTAATTATTTGTAATAAAATGACCAAAATAAAAATATAAAAAAATCAAGGAACTTATAGCAAAATGCTTTCTATAAAGAATTCTAGTAGAAGGGAGACTAATAGGCCCTCCACTTTTTTCAAAACATAGGGGATCATAAAAGACCACACATCCTTTCCCTACCATTTTCTCTATCTCAAATTCACATTACCAAAGAAGTATATGGAGCTAAAAACATTGTGAATACATCTCTGTTCAGTGGAAGTCCATTGGTAGGCATATTCAAATTCATAGCCAAGTATAAACTCAAATTTCTATTTTTTTTTTCTTTTTAAAGAAAAAACTATATATTAACCCAAACCAAAATTCAACCAAAGTTATAAGAGTGATTTGTGATGGGAAATTTAAAAAATACAACACAAAAAATTAAATAAAAAAACCATCAACCTAAATTAGAGTTATAAGAAAGAACAAAAATCGAGAGAGAGAAAGAGAGAGTACTCACAGTTTTTGTGTGGAAAAAAATATGGATTGAATGGAATAAATGATATCAAATTTATACAAAATAAGATGGGGAGAAGAAGAGTCAAAATATAAGAAAGAGGAAATAATGAAGAAAGTTTAACAGTAAAGTAAATAGTAGTAATGAGATAAAAAGGCAAAGAGGAAGGGAAAATGTTGGAGGAAGAGAAGATAAGTTTTTTTTTTTTTTTTTTTTTTAGAATAGGTAGATGAAAAGTTTAAATATTCAATTTTAACAATTACTTAAAATTAGAAAGAAGAAAACGAAAACTTGAAATCAATTTGGATAGTTGAATATAATCAAACATTTGCATCTAATGAATAGTAATGTTTGTAATGAATAGTCAAACATGTGCATATATTTACTAAAAAGATAATGAATTATTCAAATTTAACAATTACTTGAAATTAGAAATAAGAAAATGAAAAATTGAGATCAATTTGGGTAGTTTAATAGTCAAATATTTGCATTTAAAACAAATGAATAGTAACATGTTGAATAGTAATGGAGTGTATTAATAGGTTTGTCCATGAACTATATTTAATTATTTTATATAAAATAAAATAGAAAAATCATAAAGGATTTTTTTTTTTTTAAATATGACGTAGCTGATGAGGTGGCTCTAGAGTAAGTTATATTTTATCTGATTCTCTTTTTGGTATTTTTAGTAAAGATGATCAACTAAGCAAAGTAAAAGTTTACCAAGAAAGTTCAAATTAACTAAAAATTCGATGGTGGAGATGCTAATTATTTGCAATAAAATGACCAAAATAAAAATATAAAAAGTCAAGGAACTTATAGCAAGATGCTTTCTATAAAAAATTCTAGTAGAAGGGAGACTAATAGGCCCTCCACTTTCTTCAAGGCATAGGGGATTATAAAAGACCATACATCCTTTCCTTACCCTTTTCTCTATCTCAAATTCACATTACCAAAGAAGTATGTGAAGCTAAAAACATTGTGAATACATCTATGATCGGTGAAAGTCCATTGGTAGGCACATTCAAATTCGTAGCCATGTATAAACTCAAATTTCTATTTTTTTAGAAGAAAAACTACATATCAACCTAAACCAAAATTCAACCAAAGCTATAAGAGTAATTTGTGATGAGAAATTTAAAAAATACAGCACAAAAAATTAAATAAAAAAACCATCAACCTAAATTAGAGATATAAGAAAAAACAAAAATCATGTGAGAGAGAGAGAGAGAGAGAGTACTCACAGTTTTTGTGTGGAAAAATATGGATTGAATGGAATAAATGATATCAAATTTATACAAAATAAAATGGGGAGAAGAAGAGTCAAAATATAAGAAAGAGAAAACAATAAAAGAAGTTTAACAGTAAAGTAAAGAGTAGAAAGGAGATAAAAAGGCAAAGAGGAAGGGAAAAGGTTGGAGGAAGAGAAGGAGAGGGTTTTTTTTTTTTTTTAGAATAGGAAGATGAAAAGTTTATATATTCAATTTTAACAATTACTTAAAATTAGAAATAAGAAAACGAAAAGTTGAAATCAATTTGGGTAGTTGAATATAATCAAACATTTGCATCTAATGAATAGTCAAACATGTGCATATATTCACTAAAAAGATAATGAATTATTCAATTTTAACAATTACTTGAAATTAAAAAGAAGAAAATAAAAAGTTGAAATCAATTTGGATAATTGAATAGTCAAATATTTGCATTTGAAATAAATGAATGGTAACATGTTGAATAGCAATAGAGTGCATTAATAGGTTTATTCATGAACTATATTTAATTATTTTATATAAAATAAAATAGAAAAATCATAAAGGATTTTTTTTTTTAAGTATGTCGTGGCTGATGAGGTGGTTTAGCAGGAGTATAGCAGCATTAAATTTTATGTCTTAGCTTTTAGATGTATGTAGATATAGACATCCTCTATGCTTGTAAAATTTCGAGAAGATCAAAAATTAATTGTTATGTAATCAATCAAATGCTGAACATTTATAGGTTTACATTTTACCAACATATAAATCTTATATTGTAAAATGAAGTAAATGTGTACAACATGTAAATCTTATATTCATTAAAAAAAAATAGTACTAACATATGTAAATCTTATATTGTAAATATTGCAAAAATTATATAATATTGTACACTTTTTGTTATACACATTTATTTAATCTATAATATAATTCTTACATTAATAGTAATACTACTATAATATAAAATATAAACTAAAAAATGTAAATATTAAATTACAAGAATGAAATAAACTATTTTTTTTTTAAATTGAATATGGACTTCTGTCAATTTCATTAAGATTCCCATAAGAATTGTCATTTTATTTAGTAATTTTGACTTTTTGTGGCAAATTAAATTGATTCACTCTCTGTTTTATTTCTTATTTTTGTGGTGTGATTTGTTAAGACAAACCTATATATCTACAGACGATGAATAATTGAAATGCAACAGCTGGCATGATGACTTCTATTTTTTTCATATTTTTGCCCTTTTGAACATAAATGACACGATGCTTTTGGTCTTACCAGGAAATGAGAGAAATATAACTTGAACAGCAATAATCATTGTTGTTTCGTCTGTTATCACTATGTTGCTTACCGTACGTCAGGGAATGAGAGAAAGATAACTTGAACCCAGTTGGTTTTAGGGACCTAATTAGTCAGATTTGAAAGTATTAAACCTAGTTGGTATTTGCTCAAACTTTAGGGTATGTTAATGGAATTTACCTATTTATTTTTCTTTGCAGTAGAGTCTAGTAGGTCAAAAGGATGACTTTTAGCCGGTACAAACTATGATTTTAAAAACCAGAATGTACAAAGAACCGAAAACGAGATTGATTATTAGTTTTGTGTTCGACCGGTGATGTCATAAATAATTTAATTAAAATTATTAAAATAAATAATAAATCTTTTTATATAACTAATAAACTAATAGTAGTAAATATGTTTAGTTAAAAACATATAACATTTTTTAAAATGATTTAAGTAAGCTTTTGGATCTTATATTTACAAAATAAAAATACTAAAATGTAACCAAAGAATTATTTAGTATTTGAATTAATTATTTATTATAAGATATTAATATTTAGTTAATATATAATTATTTGGTTATTTAATCCATAACTACATATAAATTTATGCTCATGTTCATGTTTTTATATTAATTAAATGAGATGATGCTATTTTTTTGTATAAAAAAAGAAAAGAAAAGAAAAAGAAATGTCATAAAATCAAGGTAGATTTTTTTTTCTTTTTTTTGTGAATAATAAGAAGTTTTATTGAAGAACAACAGATCAGAGCAAACAAACGGACCTAGCCCATCCATCAGCCCACTGCCACTGGAACTCCAAAGCAGAGAGGGGGATAGTTCGCCCGCCACCTTCTCACACAAAAGAGCCCAATGGGCTAAAGCAATCTATCTAAGAGTGAGTTGAATAAAAGAATCACAGTCAGTTTGAAAAATCAAAATCAGTTCCAACAAATCTATTCATTAATTTGTCCGAATCTGTTTACATCACTGCTGAAACCAAAGTTTAGCACATCACAATATCACATGCCTCTTTTTTAGTTAGTCAAAGTTTGTACAATACTTGTACATCTATAATCTGTGATAATCAATCTAAACTTTAATAATTACCCTATAATCAAGACATGCGTCATGGCACGTGGTTGCATTTTGAATGAGTTGATCTTGAAATGGTGAATATCATAGGAGCAAATCACGGCAACCAATGGAGGGTCATGATTCATGTCTACTTATGTGGGTGTGTAACATACAAATTAAGAATTCACGGAACTTGCACCAGTCAGTTCAAAATAGAAAAAGTTTCAAATTTTACATATTTTTCTTAAAAACTACCCACATCAGTCTGTCTAAAACACTGCTTATATGTAAAACTACTACAATAACTGTGCAAATATGCACGGTTACTGTAGCTTTCTATATGATTTTTTTTTCTCTTTCCTCTCACATCTGATTCTCTCTCTTCCTCTGCTCTCTAACATTTTTTATGTCAAATTTGCATCTCAACAAATACTTCAATTTGGCAATTCAAAATGCAAGATTAACTCCCTCAAGTAATTTGAGATTTTTTTTTTTTTTTTTGCAATGTACCACCTAGCTTCTATTCTTGGCTAGTGGTTTATCCAACCGTGGTTTAAAATGTTGTTGCTTTGTTTGTTTCCTTGACTTGAACATGATGTTGTTTGGCTTCTTGGTGTAATTTGCAATTTGTTTTGCTCATTTATTCCAAGAAGTATTTTAGTAATTTCATATGCTAGAAAATTACCAAAATGCTCCTCTATTGTTTAGATTACTTAAATTGCATTAGTAACTTTTCGGCAAAGTTAACCCCAAATTAGACAATATGAGGTTTGTTATTTGTGACAAAAGAAAACTCCCAAATTAGGTTGTTAATCTTGCACTCAAAATTTTTGGGGAACATTATAAATCAATTAAAGATTGGAGTGAAAAACTATAATTTTCCCTAAAATTTAATTACCAATAGCATGCAACAAAAATGAAGAAAGTTCAAAGTTTCATCAATTCAAAATAAATATATCTGTGTTTCCAAATTCAAAACCCGTTCACATCTACGTGGCCCATGGAGGAAAAGACACCTTAGGTCCTTTTCGAATTCTATTATGTCCTATTAGTCTATCGAGAATAATTTAGGTCCGGATCTGGTGTAAAAGACACCATCTACGCTAGCCAATCATGAGAAGACATATCAGCCAACAAATTTAAACTCAATACACCTTATTACATGCAATTATAACCCAATTAAAACCCCAAATATTCCTCAAACACGTTCATAGCCCTAGGTTTGCCGTTTGGAGAAGAAGCTTTAAACGTGTTGAAGTAATATTTGGGGTTTTAAGTGGGTTAAAATTGTGTGTAATAGGTGTATTGAATATAAATTTTTTGGATGATGAGTTGCTCTAGGATTGGCTGGCGTAAAAGGTGTCTTTTACGCCTGCTCCAGACCTAACTTATTCTCATTCAATATTCACTCATGTCTTCATACGCAAACCGTGTATTATTCAGTTCAAAGCTTTGAATTGGTCATAAATTAAATGAAGTTTCCAACACCATAGTCAATGTAGAAAGAAATACATGAACTGATGAAAGTATAGAACAGGAATGACATAGGAGTCTAATGCTAAAATTCTTCCAACCTAGCCACAACTGCAGAGGAACAATGAAAATGGGCCATTCATCTTGCTCTCATTCATCTTGTTATTCCCACAGCTGCCCAATACTGTTATGACACCGGAAACTACACCAGTAACAGTACCTACAGGGCAAACCTCAATGCTCTCCTGGCCTCAATGATTAACAACACCAAAAAAAATTATGGGTTTTACAATTTTTCTTTTGGTGAAGCTCCCGACAAAGTATACGCGATTGCGCTCTGTAGAGGAGACGCTTCGCCCAGCGAATGCCGTAGTTGTATCAGTGGGGCAAGTTCTGACCTATTGAAAGCTTTGTCCAAACCAAAAGGAGGCAATCATTTGGCCTAATATATGCTCGCTTCGATACTCAAACAGATCCATATTTAATGCTATGGAAGCTAGCCCTCTTTTTGCCTTTTACAACACAGGAGACGTCTCAGACGGAGAAGCTTTCAACAACGTGCTATTACCCTTGTTAAATATCCTAAGAAACCGTACTGCATCAGGAAATTCTACTCACAAGTTTGCTCTGCAGAGTGCCCCTGCCCAAAACTTCCAAACCATATATGGACTTCTTGAGTGCACCCCTGATTTGAGCAAGCTAGAATGCAACAGTTGCTTGCAGCAGGTTCAGAGTTTTATACCACAATGTTGTAATGGAAAGCAAGGAGGCAAATTTGTAACACCCAACTGTGATATAAGGTTTGAAGTATACTCTTTTTATGACCCTTCAGTTGAGCCACCACCATCACCGCCACCGCCATCACCATCACCACCGCCACTAGTCCCATCTGCAGCATCCCCACACCAGAATTGCCTACAACTACAGCAGGTATATAAGCACTGAGGTTTCGTGACTTTTTCATATTTTTATTTCTTGACTTAGAAGTTGACTTATCTTAATCTTGGTTTAATCATTTATTTGTTTGGTTGTTTGCAGTGGAAATGTTGTCTTATATAATAGCTTTTTGTATGTAGAAGCAAACAATAATATGTTTGCTAAACAAGATTTGTTTTCAGTTTTCACTTTAAAGAGGAACAAAATCATTGAAATGCCATTTTAATTATAGTCTAAACACTCTTTTTAAACTACTACTTTTAGACCACATGGAAAATAGAAGTCCTTGGTTTTTGTTAGAGATATATATTAGACATATTAGCCCAATGTAATAGGCCCAATCCCAATCCTGCTTGTACTAGTAGTCTAGGGTTTAGTCGCCTATATATACTCATGTTATGGCTCATTGTAACACAGGTTATTGTACTACACTCTTATACATAATAAAGATGTAGCCCTTAAGGGATTCCTCCGTGGATGTAGGCCGTCAAGGCTGAACCACGTAACCCTCGTGTTCACAGTGTTCCTATTCTATGCTTCCCCTTCCGCATCTATATTAGCATATACAACATGGTATAACACATTCCATTGCTAATATTTAACATGGTATCAGAGCCAAACTTCGTTCTTGGCATCAAACAAACATCTCTAGTAAACAAAGAAGATTCTCACATGCACACCGCCATCAGAAGTCACACGTACTTGTCTGTTGCATCTAGACTCCACAGCATCTTGCAGCCGCCATGGCTCACTGCTGTGTTTAGATCCTCAAGCCCAAGCAATCCGTGTCTCTCCCTATTAGATCTGTGCACATCAAGCCTTCGCCTGTCGAAACCGATCCCACAGACGTGCTCCTTGGCCTTCCGCGAGGAAAACCGAAAAATCCGGTCAACAGAAAGCAAGCCACGCGCCGCCACGCGCCGAAGATAGCTTCGGAAAGTCTCCCACGCGCCGCCTCAGAATCCTCACTTCAGACCGTCTTCTTAGTACACGCGCCGCCCTGAAGGCCTCCACGTGCACCGATCTACTTGGCCTGAAAATTTGGCGGCCATACGACGTGTCACGCGCCTCCACGCGCCGCCTGGGTTTCTGCCTTCTCCTCCATGCGCCGGTGAACACGCACGCTCCTTCCACGCGCCGAAATCAGCTGCTGACGTCACATGATGACGTCATCACTCCACGTCAGCAGCCACGCAAGCTTGTCCACGTCAGCCCTAGTCCACGTCAGCGACACGTCATAGGATGATGTCATCGGATCTACTGCTCCACCCGTGACCCGACCCGGAAACCCGGAACCGACCCAGACCAGTATCCGTTGACTTTGACCTGGACCAGTTGACTTTGACTTTGACTTTTTGCGTTGACCTTTGACCAAAAGTCAAAATTTCCGACATGGCCTATCTTGCTTAGTTTTTCGCGTAGATTCCAATTTTGAACTCCGTTTCTTCATTTGAAGCTCCAAAATTGGTCAATTAACACATTCTTCATTGTGGTTTCTTCAAAAGACATTCTTCACGGCATCTCCAAGTGATCTTCTCATGCTTATCCAACCTCAAGCCTTCATCGAGCTTCCACCTTGAGTTTGAGGGAGGGTGTTAGAGATATATATTAGACATATTAGCCCAATGTAATAGGCCCAATCCCAATCCTGCTTGTACTAGTAGTCTAGGGTTTAGTCGCCTATATATACTCATGTTATGGCTCATTGTAACACAGGTTATTGTACTACACTCTTATACATAATAAAGATGTAGCCCTTAAGGGATTCCTCCGTGGATGTAGGCCGTCAAGGCTGAACCACGTAACCCTCGTGTTCACAGTGTTCCTATTCTATGCTTCCCCTTCCGCATCTATATTAGCATATACAACATGGTATAACACATTGTAACATGGCTGATACCATGTTAAATATTAACAACGGAATGTGTTATACCATGTTGTATATGCTAATATAGATGCGGAAGGGGAAGCATAGAATAGGAACACTGTGAACACGAGGGTTACGTGGTTCAGCCTTGACGGCCTACATCCACGGAGGAATCCCTTAAGGGCTACATCTTTATTATGTATAAGAGTGTAGTACAATAACCTGTGTTACAATGAGCCATAACATGAGTATATATAGGCGACTAAACCCTAGACTACTAGTACAAGCAGGATTGGGATTGGGCCTATTACATTGGGCTAATATGTCTAATATATATCTCTAACAGTTTTCATATATATGACGGTACGTAGTAGAAGGAAAAGTTTAATACAAATGATTAATTTGAGTCGGTTTTCGTTTTTGGTTAAATGCGAATTAGTTCTTATTTTTCCTTGGCTATTCTAGGATCTTGAGATTACAACCCCTCTTAAATATTATGCATGAATTTGTTGTGTTATTTTGAATATGACCGCATTTATGACTGCACATGACATGAGTTTACGACTATATTTATTGCGTGGGAAGTAAAAGCTCATTGCAAAGAAAAAAAAAAAGGTTTGGCTTACCTTCAAAACTAGAATCTCCTTTTGTTTTAATGAGAAATTACCACATCATCTAATAACTAAATAAAATGTGAAAATTAATACTCACTATCACTTATCATATATTATATATTTAAAAAAATATATAAATATATATATATATATATGTTTAATAAAAAAAAGTACTAAAAGTAAGCAAAATTTAAAATAAATAAATAAAGCTTTGCTTGCCTTCCACTCATAAAGTTCAAAACATCACATCCTTTTGTTCTCGGGCATTCACATCTTAACCAGCCTTTTTAAGTACATTAAAAAAATTATCTCTCTAAAAAAAAATGGTAGGAACTATGAACTCCCTGGTCAACGTAGAAACAAGAAACGATTTCACTAATTATTTGTGTCATTACCTTCTCCCCAGTTTTGTTTTGTTTCCTATCAGAATTGAAAAAAAAAAAAAAAAAAGAAGAAAAAGAAAAAAAAAAGATTTCACTAATATTATTAAAATTCCTTTTTCAGGCTAGGGTTAACCCTGTAGTTTTTTTTTTTGGATAGTCCATAAGTTTCCCACTTCAACAACAATGAATTGTGTTCTTTACTTCTTTGTGCTTTATGTTTTTTGACGTGCATAATTTGTGGCATTTAACCAATAATAATTGGAATTGTATAATTTGTTACACTTTTAATGTGATCGTCACTCCATAAGTATAAGTGTTTGTGGGGTGTGAAGGATAAGGGCCGGGGTTTAAGTCCCCAAGAGGAAATTTCACACACATAATACACTTAAATTAAGCTAGAGTAGAATTTTATCTTGTATATATATTAAAAAAAAAAGGGTCTAAATATTTTTTCATTGCATATAATAATGTCTTACTAATATGGTTAAATCCCCTTTTATTTGCCTCATATACGCAACTCCTAATTATAAACCCAATCATGCATATCATGAATCTCCAATATCTTATATATAATAGTGTCCCACCAATTAAATTTATGGTGTGACCTATTATTCATGCGAAATTAGAGAATACACTATTATTTGTACTCTTGCATATTGTCTAATCTTCCCTTTTGTAAGATACTCATCAATGAACTTTTCTCCAAAAGAGCTGGTATTCATAAATTAATGCCAAGGCTTAATTATGCAAATTTATGGACTTATTAGTCATTAATAAAATTTTCACTTATTAGTCATTGTTAAAATTTTCACCTAAAGGGTAGGTATTACAGATTAATGTCAAGGATTAAACATGCAATTTTATGGACTCGTGAATCACATTAAGTGTAATATGTTAAGACTGAACCACGTTAAGTGTAGAATTTTGGAATTAGTCTACCATACATATATGTTTTTCAATGAGTTAAAACTTATAAGTGTAAGCTGTTAAGACTTAATCACGTTAATTATTTATGTTCTCTCTTCTCTCTCTCACATCCGAAATTCACATCCAAAAGCCATTAGTAGAAATGTGTAGCCATGCTATTATACTTATGACATAACAAATTATATGTAGACTATTTTTAGTGGTGTAATGTTCCATCTATATTAAGTCATTTTTGCTTTTAAGTTTTTTCCCCGCTCCTCTGCATCCTCTAGTAATGTTCATTCTGAAATTCAACACTCGGAATGTTTTAATGAAGGCAGAGTTCCGGCTTTTGCAGGAAAGGAAAGCAATTCATCTCGAACTACAATCGTTGTGGTAGTGATAACTATTTCTGCTGCTGCACTAATCATCTCAATCTGCATTTGCATCTATTTAAGAAAGAGGAACCCAAGGAAGAAAGTTGAAAGTAAGTTAGAAATTGGTTTACCTTTCCTTGTTGCTAAATGATAAGTGAATCATTACTGTAAAAGGACGAAAAACCACCATATCCCTACAACTTTTTTGTGGTGGTGTAAGCACTGCTTGAAGTATTAAGCAATATTAATGAAAATAAGATTCCACTTTTTCAAGTATTATTTTCTCCTTATCATTTAAACAGAACAAAAGCATAATTTAGCTACCATTAATTGGACATGAAATCGATTCTAGTGGAAATAGTTATGAAAACTAATTGAAAGATGAGTGTATGCAATAGTTCTACTAAAACAAATTCAAGAATATTACATACAGGACATTTTTTGCTCCATTTAGAGTTCAAGAAGACACGATTCAGCAATCAGTTCTGCATAGCCCCCCTTGTTATTTTTGTGTACAATTACAATTTCAATTTAGTCAATACAGTTATCTAATTTAGACGTATTGACTCATTCTTCAGGCGAAACTAAAGATGAAATTAGCGCTGTTGAATCCTTGCAATTTGACTTTGGCAAAATCAGAGTTGCTACACAGAACTTCTCTGATACTAATAAGCTTGGAGAGGGTGGATTTGGTGTTGTTTACAAGGTAATGTGACATTGTCAAGTGAAATAAATATCAATTTTACTTTTCATAACCTGTTAAATTCCTAATTTTGAATTTTTGAGGATTTCATAATTAGGTTTAAATTTATTTTTTTTATTTTAATTTTTTCAGGGTAAGTTCTCAAATGGACAAGAAATAGCTGTGAAAAGGTTGTCTAGGAATTCTTCACAAGGAGAAGTCGAGTTTAAAAATGAGATCATATTAGTTGCTAGGTTACAACACCGTAATCTCGTAAGACTCTTAGGATTCTGCTTGGAAGGGGATGAGAGGCTTCTAGTTTACGAGTTTGTGCCAAATGGAAGCCTTGACCGCTTAATATTTGGGATGTTGCACTTCCATCTTAACTGTCATGTTCTATTTATAGTCATTTCTTCTTAAATGATTTAGTGTTGGGTTACAAACACTTCCACATATATTTATTTATTGGAATTATACACTTACATGAATATGTAGATCCAATCAAGCGTGCACAATTGAATTGGGAAAAACGCTTCAAAATTATTGAGGGTATTTCTCGAGGACTTCTTTACCTTCATGAAGATTCTCAACTTCGTATTATTCATCGAGATCTCAAATCTAGCAATATTCTACTTGATGCCAGTATGAACCACAAGATTTCCGATTTTGGTATGGCGAGATTATTTCAACTAGATCAAACTCAAGGAAACACAAAATGAATTGTGGGGACCTAGTAAGTATATCTCTCATACTATTAATAGAGAATAAAAACTATTATTCGTTGAGAGAATGGGGAAGTCCTAAAAAAAAATATTTTTAACCATCTTAATTCAAATGTGATGAAATCAAATTAATTTTAAATTATAATATAGAAATCTCTAATACCATGTAAACAAACTTATCTTATTCTTATTCACATGTACAGTGGATACATGTCTCTAGAATAAGTGTTTCACGGACAATTTTCAATGAAGTCTGATGTTTTTAGTTTTGGTATGATAGCCCTAGAGATGGTGGCTGGGCAGAAAAATAATACTTTTTATATTCCAGACAATGGAGATGGCCTTGTAAATTATGTGAGTACAAGTACTTTCCCTCCATTCTAACTTATAATAAAGCGTGGCTAGTGATTCATATGATACCCTAGGGTAAAATAATATTCACTTTGTTATTGTGTTTACAATTTTTACATACCTTTGCAGGCCTGGAAACAGTGGAGGGATGGGACAACTTCTAATCTTGTGGATCCCGCATTGCGTACCGATTCAACAACTGAAATAATGAAATGCATCCATATGGTTTACTTTGCGTTCAAGAAAATGTAGATAAGAGACCAACCATGGCTTTAGTTGTTCTCATGCTTAATAGTGATTCTATGAGTCTATCAGTACCATCACAACCAGCGTTTCTGAAGGACAGCAGGACTAGATCAAACATGCTCTTGGTGGAGCATGATTCAAGGAAGATGAGGTCAACACAATCCAAAAGTAGCTCTGTCCAAGCCTCAGAAAATGATGTTTCAATTTCGGAGTTAGATCCTCACTAGCATTTGATGGATTTTACATTTGTGCAATCTTGTTTTGCAATACAATTGTATGGGTTCATGAATTGGGAAGATAAATTTAATTCATGGGAATTTAATAATTAGTTCATCCTCACATGTCCATTTCCATTTGCATTTCATAAAATCAATACACCGCATTTTGCATTTTAAAGGACATGTATTGTATAAAAAAGCAATTTTGGTTTTTATAGACACTCGATTTTCATTTCACAAAAGTGATGCACGACAGTAGTGCCAATGTAAAATGCCATGTACTGCGGGAATGTCATAACTTATAAGGCATTACAGCATTGAAATTTTGCTACTTCTTGCGGCATTTTTGGAGAGAGAGGATTAAGGGATGGTATCTTAGTAGCTATGTCGTCGCTATCTTACAGGATGTGGGGCTTACATGCTCTGAGGCCCTACAAAATTCATAACGAATTAGCCACTGTGCCTCTAAGAATTGTGATTTCTAATGCTATGATAGCTTTAGTTGCATTCTAATGCTATGATAGCATTATAAATCAATAAATAGAGCATTCTGTTTCTTTAAAAACGTGTAAATCCACAAGAGATTACTTGAGCCTAAAGGGAAAAAAAAAAGTATAAAATCCACCAGAAATTAGGAGAAGAGAATAAATCTCTAAAACAAGAAATAGAGAATAGATGATAAGTGGTAATTAGTTAAGTATAAATTGGAATAGAACAAGTGGGACAAGGAATTTTTATTCTGCTCTACAGCACTACTCATAATTTAAAAAGAAGAAAATGATATGTCATATATATTGCATTCCACTCTATGCTGTACCAAATATCACTAGAGCTCTACTTTTTAGTTTCTTTTTTCGCTATTGGGTGTTATTCTTGAAAAATATCAAGGTTCAACTCATATTTTTTGTATGACTTGATTTTTTTAAACTAATACAAGATTTTTTTTTTTTGGTTGGTCCTATATTGTTGTATGACTTGACGGTTGAATATAGAACATAAAAATTATATGTTCCTTGAGTGTAAAATTTTTTAACAATAATCTTACTTTGTGAATGAAAATATTATATTATAACTTCGGGGAAAGAAATTCAATTGCAAGCACAATCATGAATGAATTTCATTTTATCTTGTTGGAATTCAATTAATGAAATTGTATTCCTTCTCACAAACTTAAAGCATAACCAAAAAATATCTTCTTTATGAGAAAAATATTAAAATTTTTAATGTTTTCATAAGATCTGTATGCTTATAATTTCCACAAGGTCCTGGATAACATTGGCTTTGAGAGAGATTTTTGTACTTTATATTTATACCATCTTCCGATTTAGAAGTGGGATCTCATCCATTTTATATTCAGTGGATAATCTATTTTAGTATGTTATTTGGCATTCTATTTCTTTTCTGTTGTACTTTTCTAGTTTGTTTTGTTTTGTTGTTCATCTACTGGCTTAAACTTCCGGACATATTGTCTGATTGGCAAAACTTTATCAACAGAAATAAACAAAAAAAATATATTTTTAAAAGAAAAGAAATTCAAAAAGACGGAAAAATCTAGATGTTCCATTCTAACCTTTGAACTTGCGAAAAGGGAATGTTTGATTTCCGGAGTAACTCTTAGCGCATAAAAGAGTCAAAAGACTATTGGTCGGTCGAAAAACTATTTTCACAAAATAGAAAAAGGTTCAAATTGTAAAATAAATAAATAAGGTAACTTGCAAAGATGTAGCCGGTCAAATGATGCCACGGGAAATTTTGCGCCGGTCAAAAAAACTATGTTTTTTTTTTTTTTTTTTAATTGCCTTTCAATGTTTCGACAGGTATATTGGTTTGGTCTGTAATAGGGTCTTCGCAGTACGAAATTGTACGGTTTTAAATCATTTTTAATATCGCACTTTGTGGTATGGTTTAACTAAAATCATAATTATACCACATTTTATTTTTGAGGTCACATGTGTAATGCGGTCTAGAGTTTAGTCAAAATCATAACTGCACCACATTTCATTTTTGCGGTCACATATATAGTGCGGTGTATAAAATACAGTTTGGATGGCTTAAAACTTGATATATTTTTCAAATTTTGGACTTTTTCTACTGAGTCCAAAACTATTTTTTACTTTTTTTTTTTATTTTGGACAAAGTTTTAAACTATTGAGCTAGTTTTTTTTTATTTTGAGTTGATTGTACTAGTCAACACTTGCTAGAGTTATCAAACTATTTTTATTTTTATTTTGAAAACTAGGGTTATTAAACTATTAATAATATATTTAATATTAAAAATAAATAAATATATTAATATATAGACATGGTGTAGTGCGGTAAGGTTTGTGCAGTTTTCTTATTATAAAACCGCAAACCGCACTACACCATGCAGTGCAATGTGGTGTTGTCTACTATTACTTGTGGTGTAGTGCGATTATGCTATTTTGTAGACGATTTCTGTGGTTTGTGCAGTTTGGTGAACACTCGTAGTCTGTATCAATATGTCTCTTCGGAGATTTTTTTAACATATAACTGCATTAATGCCACATGCCTTAATAGGTGACAATTTAAGATTAGGCTTTTGTCATTATATATAGTAATAGATATAGAGACAAAGACACCACTTAAGCTAAAAGCTTAAGCCAGTTTGGATTCAACTATATTATACTAACCTATCAAACAATCTTTCCCCTTACATTTAAGTTATTGTCTCTCTTTGGTCACAAATAAGTCCTCATTGCTACCCAATTTCTTTTTGTTTAAGTTTCAAGTTGTGATTAAATTACATCATTTACATATGAGACCAATACATGTTTACAGAAGGAAAATAGAAATATTATGCACCGATGACTTTTTTTTTTTTGAGAATACCTTTGATTAGCTGACACTTGGATATGTTATGAAATTGGGTACTAACTTGGGTGAGTCTCTAGCTTTCCATAACAAAATCCGTGTGCTTTCCAAATGTGACCCGCATCTACGTACTTGGCCCACGAAGGAAATCTCTTTTCTTTTTTTTCATTTCCATTTTGTCTTATCGATATTAGTCTTTAGTATTTACTCGTCTTCGCGTCGAGAAAATCAGTAATACCACCTCCTTCGCGTCTACCATGTATTATTCTCTGTGTCCAAAGCTTTAAATTGAAGTTTCCAACGTATTAGTCAATGTAGAAAGTAGACACATGCATGAAAGTACAGAACGGG